>JAANYP010003974.1:0-84713 GCA_020465985.1 Centrapalus pauciflorus
AGAGAAATTGTGTGTGTTCTTAGTGTGTGTGTTCGACGGGTAGAACAAAAAGAGCAAACATGGGTTTAAATTGGCATAGAAATGTGTTAATTTTAGTGTTAAAAATGTTGGAAATACATGAATATTAGTTAGTGTAAATTATTTCATGTATTGAAAAAGTACCAAAAATGACTTGGATTAAATCTGGAAAATAATATTCAAAACTGCACATGTCCGAATGGGGTTGGGGTCCGAATTCGGATCCGAGATGAACTCGGATCTGGTCCGAATTCGGATGGGCCCAGATTTCAGATTAGCAAAATAATTTTCAAGTATTGAAATTTCGGTTGAGGTCCTAATTCGGTTGGGGACCGAATCAGGATATGGTCCGAATTAGCTTGGGTCCGAAATTAAAGGGGACCGAATTGGGATGCATGTGGGATCCGAACTGGTGTCCGAATTCGGGTGGGGACCGAATTCGGACATAGATCCGAAATTGGGACCAAAACCTTGCAATAATTATAAAATTAAGTTTTATGAGATTAAACAAGTTATTGACACAATGTGTTGTTACAACTGAATTAACAGGTCCCTTGTGGTGTTGTTTAACCCACAGTGGGGTACTTTGTGGATCCGGTTGAAATTCCGTGGAGAAATAAAATTTGCTTAAAGATTAATAACGCACCCACTGTGAGTACCTTTGATTTTTAACATGTCTGCATCTGCTTTATGTTTGCATTGCCTGCTGAGGCCTGTTGTTTCATGTTCGTTTGGCATTCTACTAACATGCGTTTATGTTGATGCACATTCATATTTGTTGCATGTCCGTTCATTTGTTGTGCATCCTTTCGATGGACCTGCGTGGTCGCATCTGTACTCTGATGTTACTGTGCTATATGACCAAGAGTTTGACACCTCTGTGGTCAGGATAGACAGTAGGTCATCCCCGATGTAATGTCTGCCTCAGATGGTTGGTTGTTCTTATGCCGAGTGTCAGCTCGAAGGAGCTGCGGCTCAGGTTTGCGTATCTGGGATACGTGTGGAGTATACGGTATGTGTTACCGCGGATACTCTGGGGGCATCATAAAGATTTGTAGAATGTGTGAAAATCATCTGGTATTCACTAAGCTTTAGCTTACCCTTTCAGTTGTTGAATTTTTACAGGAAAAGGGAAATCCGCTGCGGGACCATCTAGCTAGGAAATCTATTGAAGTGATTGAAGATTTCTACTGTTTAGCTTGGTATTTGTTTTATGAAATCAATGTTGTAATAAATTTGGGATAATGTAAAATGTTTGAGTATGTAGACTTAGACATGTAACCTTGTAGCACCGTAGGGTGTTAGATTCAGTTGTAATACTTTAAATTTATGTACTTTAATGCTTCCGCGCTATTATTAAGCTATCAGATCATTATGTTATGTGTTTGTTGGTGATTAATCCTGGGTGAATGGTAATTGGTGGTTAATGTGGCAAGGGTGTCACAGTGTTTATTGATGATATTCTAATCTACTCGAGGAGTAGCAAGGAGCACGACCAGCATTTGAGAGAGGTTTTGAGCACTTTGCAGTAGAGAGGCTATATGCCAATTTTTCTAAGTGCGAGTTTTGGCTGAGAGAAGTGCAATTCTTAGGGCACGTGGTGACGAGTGAGGGAGTTAAGGTGGATCCGGCGAAGGTTTAGGTGATTATGAGCTGGGGCCATCCCACCTTTGGGTCAGAGGTTCGCAGCTTCTTGGGACTGGTAGGGTATTATAGGAGATTTATCGAGAATTTTTCGCGGATTGCAGTGCCCTTGATGATGTTGACGCGGCAGTCTGTGCCGTTTGTAAGGACCGAGGAGCATGAGAGCGCCTTCTTAGAGTTGAAGAATCAGCTGTGTAGGGCCCCGACTATAGCGTTTCCAGAGGGTTCCGAGGACTTCGCCATGTATTGTGACGTCTCTTTTACTGGATTGGGGTGTGTACTGATGCAGAGAGGCAAGGTGATTGGTTATGCCTCGAGACAGCTTCGGAGTTATGAGTTGAGTCGGCCGGTGCACGATTTAGAGTTGGACATTGTCTTTGCGTTGAAGATATGGCGAAATTATCTATACGGGACTCGATTTATGGTGTATACTGATCATAAGAGTCTGCAGTACCTATTCAGCCAGAATAAATTGAATATGAGGCAAAGGCGCAACATGGAGCTTATGAAGGATTATGACTGCGACATTCAGTACCACCCAGGGAAAGCTATTGTGGTGGCTGACACCTTGAATAGGAGATCATATGAGCAGACGGTTACGTCTCAAGCTTCTAGACTGGAGGTCACGTCGACGTGGATGGACAGTTTGCGGTTAGCCCAGGAGGAGGGGCTGAGAGAAGGGAATGTGCAAAGAGAGAGATTAGCGGGGCAGTTGCAGTTACTGAGCCGAGATGATAGAGGGTTGATGATGTTTCGTGATAGGGTATGGGTCCCTCGAGTAGGGAATTTAAGACAGCTGATTCTAGACGATTCCCATAAGTCTAGATTGTCTATCCATACGGGCAGCACGAAGATTTATCGGGATCTGCGAGTTCATTATTGGTGGTCCGGGATGAAGAGGGACGTGGGGAAGTATGTTGAGGCGTGCATGACGTGTTTGAGAGTGAAGAGCGAGCATCAGAAGCCTCATGGTAGGCTCCAGCCATTGGAGGTTCCAGAGTGGAAGTGGTATGATATTACCATGGATTTCATTGTGAGGCTCCCATGGACCGTTCGTGGGAATGATATGATCTTGGTTATTGTCGATCGGCTCACGAAGAGCGCTCACTTCCTAGCCCTTCACGGGACTATTTTGATGGATCACTTGGCTTACCTCTACATCAGTGAGATATTAGCGAGACATGGAACTCCAGATCGATTACGTCTGACAGAGACAGCTGGTTCGTATCGTGATTCTGACAGAGCTTTCAGAGGGAGTTAGGCACCAGAGTTCAGCTAAGTACGGCTTATCATTCGTAGACAGGGGGTCAGACAGAGCACACTAATCAAACGCTGGAGGATATGCTGCGAGCTTGTGTTATAGATTTTGGGGGTAGCTGGGATCTTCGTCTGCCGCTTGTTGAGTTCGCTTATAATAACAGCTACCATGCATCTATCGGCATGCCTCTGTTCGAGGCTCTCTATGGGCGAAAGTGTTTGACTCTGGTGTGTTGGGGTGAGGTTGGGGAGCATCCTAATAGTGGGCAAGAGGTTCTTCAAGAGACTAGCGACAAGGTCGCTATGATTCGAGAGCGGATTAGGACAGCTCAGAGCCGGCAGAAGAGTTATGCAGATCGCCGGATCTCAGAGCTAGAGTTCCAGGTCGGAGACCCCGTGATGCTAAAAGTGTCGCCCTGGAAAGGGATTATTCGGTTCCATAGGCGAGGTAAGCTGGGCCCGAATTATATTGGACCGTTTGAGGTCATTGAGAGGATCAGAGATCAGGCTTATCGCCTGAATTTGCCTTCGGAGCTATATGGCGTTCATAACGCGTTTCATGTCAGTCATCTTCGCAAGTGCCTCGCTTGTGATGATCAGGGAGTGTTTTTATCTGATATTGAAGTCGATGATAGACTTCAGTATGCTGAGTAGCCGGAAGCAGTGACAGACTGGAAAGTGAAGAAGCTACGCAACAAATAGGTGGCGTTAGTGTTGGTGCAGTGGAAGCACCATAAGGGTACCAGCACCACGTGGGAGCCAGATGTTAGGAATTGTTTTGTTTATGAATGATATAAGTCCAGGGTCTAAATTGTAATATTTCAATAGTTTGAGATTGTATATAAATACTTAATTTCAGTACTGTAGCTGTACGGGTCGTACAATTCAATTGCCAAAATATTCCTTTTGTACGAAAGTTTGCTAGGGTTGAGTGCTGTTCTTCAAAGTCTATGAATTGTAATTCTCTCGTTTTGATAAACACAATCATTCGGTTAGTTGTGATTTTAATTGTTCTTATTGTTTGATCTTGTTTGTGATTGATAATTATTGAATAACAATTGGTATCAGAGCTAAATAAGGCTGAATCGATTGAGTTTTGAATTTGAAAATCGTTTTTTCTAGAACACTGTTACATCAATATATTTTCGAAAATCACAAAATCATTGAGGGTTTTTGATTCTGTGGATGTTTTGATTTGATTTTTTGATCGAAGGAAAAGCTTTTCAAGACGAAAAGATTGAATCTAATCTCGGATTCTAATTCAACAAAAAGTTATTCTGATTTTATTAATTTTTTAAAAACTTTTTGTTCTTGACTGTTTTTGCAAAATTTTGGGGGTTCAATATGATTTTAGGCAAAGTGTTCAGTCACAAAGTGTTTGAAATCAAAAACCGCACACTCGAGTTCATTTTGGGATCATTTAGAAGTTTTTTGGTTGAAAATTGAATTTTTGAACTTGAATTTGAAATATTCTGTTAAAACTCAGATAAAACTAAAAATTAAGTCTTAATCGAATTTCATCAAGAAGTATTCGAGTTGGATAAGTGTTTTCATCGAGTTTGATGAAGTGTAAATCGAGTTTGTTAAGTATATTAATCGTGTTTGATTAAAGAATTGACAGAGTTTGATCAGTCCTTAATTGAGTTTGATAAATATACTTTTCGAGTTTGTTTAAACTTCATTCAAGTTAAAAAACACTTCATTCGAGTTTCACAACACTTAATCCGAGTTTCACATCATTTCATTCGAGTTTCATAACAATTAATTCGAGTTTCACTGGCCATGGGTTCGGAATTCCCTTCTTTGTTTTGCCTTCCTTTCAACCACAGTATACCAAGTGGGGGTTTTTCATCTGCTTCAATTAATTTTTCTTCGATCTTATAATCATCAATTACACATGTAAAGTTAAATCAGTTAGTATATATATATATATATATATATATATATATATATATATATATATATATATATATAGATATATATATAGATATATATATATATATATATATATATATATATATATATATATATATATATATATATATATATATATATATATATATATACAGTACTTAGAAAATAGAAAACATAAACAAATTACTATTCTGTAAATGTAGTTACCAGTTTCTTTTTCACATATTCATATCCACCTCGTCCTATAGTATGCAGATAAACAGACATGGAGCACGCCTCTTTAGATGCATCTGACTTTTTCTTAATTTCAGAACAAAATGATACTTAATTAACGTTTGCAAACACAATATATAATATGAAAGATATATGTATGGACTTAATTATAATATAACCAAAACCTGGTAAGCTTCTGTGCTCGTACACTGTACGAAATCAACCCATTCCTTGGGCTTGACAATTGCACTATACTTGGGTGGGACTTGATTTAGTTTTGAAGGTGTATCTTTGTTAGGCAGTATGTATTTTTCCCTCAATTTCCTTCTGAAGTTCCTTACATGTGCACCAAGACGATTCATTACTAACTTGTTGTATGTCTCATCAACATCAAAATATCGCTGCAAATAACAAATTAAATACACAAATCTGATTAACAACAATCTTGTTTAATTTTTGAACATTAAGAAATTAAACACAATCAGTTAAAACTAACCGTGAATCATCCAATAGCTTAGCTCTTGCTTCTGAATCGACCTTCTTCCATGACATAATCTTCAAGCCTATGTGCTCACGAACCATGTCTCCTGAAAAACTTGCAAAGACTGTACGAGCACAGAAGCTCTTGCTTCTGTGATCCCCTGTTAGCCTATCCATTGTATCAAACGTTACCTTGAGCTTTAATGCACGGGGTGTGCTGTACCGGTTGCGAAACTTAGATAACCTTGTTATGCCCCTCGGCGGAACTATTTGATTGGTTTTGCATTGAATGCAACATGATCCATCTCATGTTGTTCATCATAATCATCGTACTCCTCTGATTCATATCCATCATGATCATCTACCTCGCCATTATTTTGAATTAGAAGTTGATTGTTCATCATTTCAGTATCCATGATCCTTTAGTTCTTTTGGAGAGAGTTGAAAAAGATTAAAAATGATGAAGATTCGGCAGAAAGGTGTAAAAACAGATTAATAATTGTGTTTGTAGGCATTAACTATAATTATGGAAGTTTAATGAATGTAAATCGTCATGTCTAATTTAAAATTTTCGCATAAATTTTGGCTCCATGTTTAAAATATTCCAGAAATCTTTCGCTCCAAAATTAATAAGAAAAATATCAGAAATGTTTTATGAAAAAAATACAAAAATGCATGACTTAGCTTAGTGGTAATGGTGGTGGATGGTGTTGGCCTGGTCACGTGTTCGAGTCTAACATGTATATTCTTTAACCTTTTTTATTTTGTAAGTGATAATGATATAACTTATATCTTTACTATTTTTAACCTTAGTTTTATTATTCATGGAATGGAATGAAATTGAATTGATTATATATAACCTAAGTTTATAAAATTACTTTAAGTTTTATTATTCACTTGAGTTAAATTGAGAAATTACGTTTTTGAAAATCTCAAACTGTTAGTTCCATTGGTCAAGCTGTTAGTGCATTTTCTCAAGCTCTTAACAACCAAACTTATATAAGCTAAATAACTTATACATGCAATTTGGGTATAGTTTAAGGATCATTTTTGCAATTTACTATAATATGAATTCAAACCAACAAAAATGATCAACCAACATTTGTACATAAACCTAAACATACATTGTATTATAAATCAAAACCTGCTTGTAGTAATTACAATTATTAGCATTGTATTCTGTACAGAATTGTATCAAAACCATACATTGACATCCGAGGGTTGTATAAAATGGCGGTAACAAGCATCCCAATACAAACATTACAACTAAAAATGTATTCATTGCCAAAAAGAAACCCTGTAAGTAATGCATCATCTTGCCAATTGTGTTGTTGACAAGCAATTCTGAGCCTGTTGAACTGCCTTGGTAACAGCCTTAGGCGATCATGCATCAAGAAAAGGTTGATTTTTGCAGCCGTTTCTGTCACCATCTGCGGACGCCCTGCTGATTTCCTGAAAGCAGCATTCAATAGGCTTCTTGCGTCTTCTACGCTTTGTCCACCTTGTGCCATTAACAGCCTTCCAAGGACAAAGGTAGCATGAAGCGCTCCCAAACTTACTACCCGTTGGAGCCTCTCCATTCCTTGAGGCTCATTACCCGCATAAAAGATATTTAGCTGTTGATCAAGACAATACAGAAACAAATATGTATTTTATGTTTAGGCAAATAAAAAAACAATAGAAAGCATGGCAAATAAAGTGTACCAATCCATCATTAAACAACAAGTTTACCTTTCCCTTCTCCCTCAGAAGGTATAGCAGTTCAGTTTTTGGCCCCCTAAACCCTATTCGAAGGATGAAATCAACTTCCATCATCTAAAAAACGACATCAGACTCTGCTTCTCGTTGGAAGGATTTCCAACTGTAATGAATGCAGACATAAAAACTTAATAAAATGTACTCTTAAATAGACAAATACATTATTATCAACTGTAATTTCTTAATAAAACGTACTCATGTTCATTCAGAAAATCTAAAATCCAAGCCCTATTAAATGGGCTACGTTTCATTAACCTTAATCTATCTCTTAAATAGGCAAATACATCATTATCTTAGTTGAATCAATAGTATATGCTAGGGTTAGTAAACTTACATTCTCTTGCTTTTAAAAAGTTCATAGGCACTTGATGCCCCCAAAAACCCCAATATCCTCGCTATTACTTCGTCTGGAAGCTCCATAATCATTAATCAGATTTGCATAGTTGCTTGGGGAGAGTTTGAAATAATGATTTGCAGAAGATCGTTGTAACATCCGGCATTAAACCAGGTTAGCAACTATGACCTAATCAGTATTTAATAGCCAATTATAACCTAATCAGTGGTCATTAGCAATTAATCAAAGTGATTAACAATGTTCATGAAGAAATTCAACTCAATTAGAATCAAATTCATCGGTGCGATGAATCGGGAAATCAATTAATCCGATCGATTTACGATATGATGGATTAATTCAACTAAGTACGTAATTAATCTATGATTAGTGACACTAATCATATACTAATACACTTACTTAACATTAATTATGCAAGACTAAAACAATTCATTAAAACAATGCATCCATAAGTATTTATGAATTTACAAAAAAAGGAAAATACTAGAATACATTTTGAAATACATTTATACAAAAAAATGAAAATACATCAATATCACCTCATTTAGGCCGGCCATAGTGAGTACCCAAAAGGACTTGAAATATTTTTATTTTACTCAACATTTCACTATCAAATCCTCCTTTTTCAACTCACCAAGATTTTATACCATTCTTCATCATTTCACCACATTTTTCTCCTCTCTAAATAAGACCCCAACTTCACTTCATTCTTCATACCTTCAAAGCAAAAACTCCTCTTCCTTTCTCTATAAAAAATCGGCCAAGAGTCCTTGTGCAAGACCAAAGTTTGCAACTTTGTTATTCATATTTTCTTCAAGTGTTTTGGGTGCAACTTTTGCAAGAGTTTCAACTTCCACTCATTTTCATTCTTCTAACACATCAAAGTAAGTAATTACTAACCTATTATATCTTGTATTTATGTTTATATAAGTCTTGCATAATATATATAATCACCAACAACAACAAGTTTCATAAAAACTTAAGTGTATAAATCACTAGTTTTTGTTTTTAAGTTGGTTTCTTCAAATGTGTTTATTAATATATAAACACATCATATAAGTGTAAATATTATGAAAACAAGTTATATAAATGTGTTTTATAACTTTTATACAAGTAGTCTTTGAATAAACAACAAGAATCACTAGTTATTTGAAGTTTATGAAATACGAAATTTCGGCAGAAATGTTGCATCAACTTTGAAAAATCATAACTAATTCATAACTTAACAAAATGAGTTGATTCTTGTCTCAAAAGTTACATCCATGTCTTAACTAAAAATCTGGAAGTTTTCATAATTTATTATGGAGTTTAGAACCCCCAGATATTATTTGGGAACTCCAAAGTTTGACAGCTAAAAAATGGCCAACATAGGGTTTTTAACAAGCTATTTCCCTAACCTAAACACCTCGAAAAATGGCCGTTCTTGACTTTAAAAATTCTTGTATATAGTAGTTTAATGTCCAAGAAAACCAAAGCCTAAATCATTTTGGAGCTTGGTCAAAAACAGCCTCAAAGTAGGCCGAAAAACCTTCGAAAAGCTGAAAAATTTATATATATATAAACTTGACGTTTTAAGTGGGTTTTATTTATAAAAACTTGTAATGTTGGGTGATTTAAGACATAAAAACCTATATATATATATACATACATATTATCATATATGAGAGTTATTAAGTCTCTATTATCACTTAGGACTTGATTAAACACATCCGATGCATCAACCATCAAATAACGTAAACTTGCATTTTTGCGAATATTTTGCCATCACACGCTCGGTGAGTCTTCATAGCCCCTATTTTTACACTGTTATGTTTTGGGGTTGAAATACATGCTACATTTTCATATGGACACGAAAACTGCTTCATTTCTATTATGTAGTACATGTGTGGTTCCATCAGCCCTCAAATCATGAACCGTTAGTTACATTTATTTGTAAGCGCGAATATATTGTGGATAGATCTATCGGGAGTCATGTCCCCCATTCGGGTTAGTCATACCGGCTAACGGCGGAATGCATATATATTTAACATTACGGTATTACGTATGGGAATACTGCACAGGGGAAACTCATAATTAAGTTTCGGTTGCATGATGGTTTTTATGTAATACATAACATGAAATTTATGATTTTATAAATTCAAACTCAACTATTGATTTCCATACAAGTCATATTTACGTGTAAACCTATGAGCTCACCAACAATTTTGTTGATGTATTTTAGCGTGTATTTTCTGGAAATTAAGGCAAGTGCACCACATCGGAAGTATTTTCAAGATTCCGTACTTTTGGAGTCGCATTCATTTTCAAACTCTCGGAGATTTATTTGCATTATTTTGGTTAATTTAATTATGTATTTAAATCTCTGTAATTTGCGAACTACACTTTATCATTTCGGGCTATGTAAAACATTTCTATATTTTTAAGTTATATCGATGTATTTTGAAAACGTCCGTATAGTGGTCGTTCATTATGATTATGGTTACGCTTCCGCGACGTCACGCTTCGTTGCCAACCGGTGTAACGGGGTGTGACAGATTGGTATCAAAGCCATAGTTATAGTGAACTAGGTTACATTAGTACCCTAGACTATAACTGCACTTAAGTTTTACTGATTTTTGAAAATATTTTGTAACTAACTAAAAGACTATAAATGGACCTTGATAGCAGAAAACATGTTGAACAACACCATCATCATCTTGTCCGATTCTGAGGATGGGTACACCCCCATGAACCCCGAAGTCACTGAGGTTTTCACCGAAGGATAACCGTCTGAAGAAGAGTACCCCTCCGAAGAGCCGATGGAGGAGTCAGAAGAGGAGCCCATTGAAGTAGACGACGCCGGAGAGGATCCACCACCACCGGTGATCCCCTCCTACATCCCATATCACCCGGAGATTCCATCATTCAAACTGTACCGCCCCCACCCCAACAGCCCAAAGATGCTATATACACCCCACAAAAGAGTTTTCATGCTGAGACAGGAGACTATACCCATCCCGGCTCCCCAACCAAGTCCACCACCATAGCAACGACGGGTAAACGCCCGAAGATGGGGCTGGATGCTCGAGACCCTCCAAGAGTGGAGGCGGGAGGAGGAATCCCCTCCCACTTTGAGATCGGAGGACCATCCTCCGCACCTAGCCCACCACTCACCCAAGAACCCGCCGAACAGACCATACCACTCTTGGTAGCACGGTCTTCAAGGCACGACCTCCAAGTGCGGTTGCATAACCAAGACATTGGAGAGATGACATCCCGTTTAGAGCGGGAGGAGTTGCAAAACTCCAACCTATACTGGGCTAACTAGCACGCCCTCGCCATCCAACAGGCCGGGCTAGATGAGCTTCGACAACGATTAGTCGAGAGCGAGGCCCGTAATGAGGAGCTGACTCAGTGCCTCAATGCATTGGAAAAGGGAGAGACCCTCGATCACTCCCTCACCTAGTACCCCCCCACTCTATCTTTGTAATGTTAGGAAATTATTATGTAATAGTGTAGGACTAAAAATTTTCGGCCGCCCCAATGTAAGAAAATTATGAATGATTAATGAAAATTGCAAGTTATTTATGAATCTGTGTTTGATGATTATAGAACTGTGCCTTAAGAAAAATTTAAATCTTTAAGACTCAAATTCTTACACTATGATCTTTTCTTTAAACTTTAAGATAATGCCGCCAAAGAGAGCTATGAACACCGCCGAGATAGAACAACTGGTCGCACAACGAGTGGCAGCAGCTATAGCCACCTATGAAACCAACAGAAATAGCACCGCAAACGGCGACGGAGGTGATAGTCGCACCACGGGAGGATCTGATTCAACCCAGAAAGGGTGTGGAATCAAAGGATTCTTAAGTTGTAAGCCTCGATACTTCAACGGAACTGAAGGTGCTGTCGGACTAGTTCACTGGTTCGAGAAACTGGAGTCGGGGTTTCGTGTTAGTAGTTGCATCGAGGATGAGAAGGTCAAGTTCGCCACCCACACTCTTCAAGATGGCGCCTTGACTTGGTGGAACTCATATGCCCAGTCTGTGGGAATTGATACAGCTTACCAACTCGCCTGGGCCGAGTTAAAGCAAATGATGACCGACGAGTATTGCCCGAGAAATGAACTACAAAAGATGGAGTCAGAGTTTTGGAATCTGGCTATGAAAGGAACGGATGTAGCTGGGTACACCAACCGTTTTCATGAGTTGAGTCTACTGTGCCAACAGATGGTCACTCCGGAATACAAGAAAATTGAGTGCTACATTTGGGGACTCGCCCCCCAAATCCAAGGGAATGTCATCGCATCCAACCCAACTACTATCCAGAGCACCATTCAAATGGAGAATAATTTGATGGACTAAGTGGCTCGAAGGAACGAGGCCAAGGCCGGGGAAAACAAGTGGAAGTGGGAAGATAAATCAGGGAAAGGTTCGGGTTCACAGTCCAGAAGCCCGAAACCATCAAAGCTTTTGTCGTCGGAACTGAGTTAAGGAAAGGCTATACCGGCACTAAAACATGGTGTAACCGATGCACCTACCATCACGTAGGTCCCTGTCCAACCCCTTGCGGGAAGTGTAAGAAGCTCGGTCATCTGACCCAAGACTCCAAGTTTAACGCCAACGGAGGCAGCAGCGGCACACAAAGGAGCTGTTTCGAATGCGGGAACACTGGGCATTTCAAGAAGGATTGCCCCAAGAAAAGGAACAATGGTGGAGCTCAAGGGAGAGCTTTTGTATTGGGAGCAGGTGACGCTCGTCAAGATCCCAACGTAGTAACGGGTACATTCCTTCTTAATGATATGTATGCTTAAGTGCTATTTGATACTGGGGCTGATAGAAGTTTTATATCTGCTAAGTTTAGTGAACAACTGAATGCCAGTCTTTCCCCAATAGAAAATTCTTATACTGTAGACTTAGCAGATGGAAAGTTGATGAAAGCAAATAGTATAATTGTTGGGAAATAGTTTAAGTATACTCAAGCTGTTAGTTAGACTTCTCATACTGTTAGTAGAATTTCTGTGTAAGTACAAAGTTCATGCTGCTAGTTGAAGAAACTCGAGCTGCCAGTATAAAAGTTCAAGCTGCCAGAGCAAAATAACTCAAGCTGCTCAGTTCATGCTGCCAAGTCATTCAAGCTGCTCAACAGTTTCATAAACAGAATGTGCTGATTTTCAGGGAAGATATCTACAAGAAGATTCCAGCATATCTACTATCAGAGAAGTCATAGTCCTTCAAGGAAACACGTCCATAAAGCAATATAAATAGACAGAAGATTGTATAGAAGATATACGCATAAAGAAAGAGTTTTCTGCATATTTTTGAGTCTGTAATTGCTTTATTGTTCAAGTTTTCTTAAGCCTCTAAGGTTGTAAAACCCTAAGAACAGTTTGTGTTCTTCGTCTAATCAAAACAGATTAGAGGTGATTGTAATCAGTGAATTCAGCAATACACACAGTCTTGATTACTTCTTATGTTTTATGCTATTATTGATTCTGAAAGTTTTTGTCAAAATAATTAAGTGTTATTCCGCAAACTTCTTAATTAAACTTTGATTCAAAGCAAGATTATTGATTTATACTCTGATAAATTCAAATCAGTTAATCTTGGTTATTCATAATTTTCATAAGTTATAGATCCTGACAAGTGGTATCAGAGCCACAGGTCGTTCTTTGTTTTTCAAAGTCGAAAACTTTCTTTCAAATTTTTAATCTTTTTCAATGGAATTTGAAAATAGCAGCAGTGGATCTGGGCAAGGACTCAAAGTGCCTATGCTCAAGCCCACTGAGTTTGAGATGTGGAAACTCAGGATTCAACAGCATATTCAATTCATTGATTATGCCATATGGGAAGCTGTTGAATTTCCTCCTGCAGTTGATCCAGAACTTGATGCTGAGGGAAAACCAGTAAAAACTCCTCCAAAAACTGAACTTGAAAGGAAGGCTAGAATGAATGAAGTGAAAGCACTCACATTATTACAAATAGCCATTCCTAATGCTTATCAACATCAGTTTTAAAAGTTTTATACTGCTCACTCTCTTTGGAATGCCTTAGAGAAGAGGTTTGCTGGTAATGCAAGTACCAAGAGAAATCAAAAGGACCTCTTGAAACAGCAGTATGAAAACTTTTCTGGTGGCAAGAATGAAAACCTCACTCAAATCTTTGACAGGTTCAACAAACTGATAAGTGAACTGGAAAGTGCAAGGGTCAATCTGGATCAAGATGAGGTCAACAGAAAGTTTCTCAGATCTCTTGGAGAAGAATGGACAGTCTATGCTGCACAGTGGAGAACAAAAGACACACTTGATGAGATAGAATTGGATGATCTATACAACAGTCTAAGAGTGTTTGAGACTGAAATTGATGCTAAAAAGAAATCCTTTTCTTATAATCACAACACTGCTCTTTTGTCCTCTGAAAAATCTAATAACTGTGATTCTTTTTCAGGTGGTGATGGCAATTCTGCTGAAACTCATTATGAAGCTTTTGTTGCCAATGATGGATTATTTGCTCTAAATGTTGAAGACTTGGAACAAATCCATCCTGATGATCTTGAAGAGATGGATTTAAAGTGGCAACATGCAATGCTGACCATGAGAGCCAAAAGATTCCTGAAAAGAACTGGAAGGACCAACTTTCAAGCCAAAACAGATGGCAAACCATCTTTTGATAAATCAAAAGTGGAATGCTATAAATGCCATAAGCTTGGTCACTTTGCCAGAGAATGTAGATCTCAAGGTCAACAACCATCAAGGACTTCACAGCCCATCCAAGCTTCCTCATCAACAGCACTTGTCTCTCAAGAAGACAATGTGTTTGACTGGAGTGATCAGACAGAGGAAGAATTCCAAAATCAAGCACTGATGGCAGTAACCTCAAATGTCTCCTCAACTGAACTACCATCTGAGGTAAATTCTAAACTCTGCTCTCAATCATGCAAAAATATGGTTAAAAAGTACAGAGATCATAATGAGAGCATGTGCAAAACTCTAGCTAAGATGGAAGAAAGGAGATATGAATATATGCAAGCCATAGAAGATCTGGAAAAACAGATCAATGACTATAAGGATAATGAGCTTCAAATGGGGTATGATAGAAATTATCATGAATGGGAGAAAAAGGAACTCAATAAGAAAATAGAATCTTTGAATAAAAAGGTAGAAGAAACTGAACAGAAGGTGTTAGAGGCTAATGAGAAACTGAAATCTGTTAACATAGATTTAGGTAACTTCAAGTTAGCAAATCAAAAGCTAGAACACCTAATGGAAGTTCAATTCAAAGATAGAGTCAAATCTCAGGTCAATCCCAAAGAAGGAATAGGATACAGAGCTACTCCACCTCCATATAATAACAAGTACATTCATCCAATGAGTGAAGTTGCTGATAGACTTGTCAATGAACCATTAGATGAGTCTATGACTATTGTAGATCCTATCCTTGACAGCAGTCCTGAACCAAAGGAAGATAAGAGTCAAAATAGAGACTGTGACACAAAGAGTGCACCCATAGAAGTCAAAGTTCCCAGTAAGAAAGGAAAAGAGAAGATGAGTGTATGCAATGCTACTCCACAAGTTTCTGTACATTCTAACTGTAACACTGCATCTTCATCAAAAGGAACTAAAAGAGGTAAAACTGTTTCTATCTGCACATGCCAAAAGCATGGTGTTCAAAAGTTTCCTAAACAACAGCAAGTAAGAGGAAACCAGAGAAACAAGAACCAGAAATTGACAGAAAAGTCTGGTGTTCCAATTCAAACTGTCAAAAGATGCTTTCACTGTGGAAGGAAGAATCACTTAGCTAAGGATTGTTTTTACAAACCAGCTGTTGCAAAACAGCCTGTGCATCACACAAAATCAAATCCTAAACAGGCAAAGCCCTCAAAAGTGAAACCTTCCACAGCAGCTCCAAAGAGAGCAGTTGATAACAGATTCTCAAAAGTTAATAAAAAACAGTCCACACATCAAAAACAAGTTTTGGCAAAGCCTAAATCAAGTTTTAAACAAATATGGTGTGTCAAGGACAAATCTGTTGCTCAAACTGCTAATGCAAAGGATCAGACTGCTAAGTCAAAATCTGATGCTGGTAGTGCAAAAAGTGAAACTGTTAGCACTACTAACACAGCTCAAGCTGCTGGGCACCAAACTGGAGCTGCTAGTGAATCATCTGAGACTGTCAGAAGAAAAGATGATCAAAATAATTGGATACCTCATATCATCACTAAATACTCTCCAAAGACTCCATCAGTAGATCTCACCAAATACAAGAAGTCAAAAACAGTTTTTAGTTATGTCAATGTACAAGGCCAACCCAAAACCAATTTGGTTGGGTTTACTCCACTACTAACTAAGCTGTTATTTGTGCAGGGCAACCACAGGTCTCCTCATAGGACAAGATGGCATCTGGACAGTGGATGCTCTAGGCACATGACAGGCAATTCTGAATGCTTGTCGAATTTCAAAGGATTTGATGGAGGTTTTGTTGCGTTTGGAGGCAACTCAGAAGGAGGTAAGGTTACAGGTAAAGGTACTGTAAATGCAGGCAACATGACATTCCATGATGTTTTGTATGTTGAACAACTTAAGTACAATTTATTGAGTGTCTCTCAAATCTGTGACAAACAAAACATTGTTCTGTTCACAGATTCTGAGTGCATTGTTCTTTCAAAGGATTTCAAAATTCCTGAAAATCTTGTTTTACTAAGAACACCAAGAAAGGACAATGTTTACTGCCTAGACACAGCTCTTTTGACTAAATCAAATACTTTAAGCTGTTTAATATCCAAAGCATCATCAAATGAGTCTGCTCTTTGGCATAGAAGGATGTGTCACATGAACTTCAAGTCCATGAATGATTTGGTTAAAAAGAATCTGGTAAGAGGTTTACCACAAAAGGAGTTCATTTGTGATGATCATTGTGTAGCATGCCTTAAAGGTAAGCAACATAAAACTTCTCATAAGGCCAAAGAAGTAAATTCAATCTCATCTGTTCTTCAGCTGTTACATATGGATCTATTTGGTCCAACATCTGTTTTGAGTTTGAATAAAAGGGCATACTGTTTAGTCATTGTTGATGATTTCACCAGATTTACTTGGGTTTACTTTCTTAGGTCCAAAGATGAAACTGCTGAGCTTGTTAAGTCTTTTATCCTTAAGATAGAAAACCAATCCAATTCCAAAGTTAAGGTGATAAGATCAGACAATGGAACTGAATTTAAAAATCAAATTCTAAACAGTTTCTGTGAGTCCAAAGGTATTGCTAGACAATATAGTGCACCAAGAACACCACAGCAAAATGGTGTAGCTGAAAGAAAGAATAGAACATTAATTGAGGCTGCTAGAACAATGTTAGCTGATTCTAATCTGCCTATGACTTTCTGGGCAGAAGCTGTTAATACAGCCTGTTATGTTCTAAATAGGGTTCAAGTAGTTCAATCACAAGGAAAAACTCCCTATGAGCTATTCCACAACAGAAGTCCCCTAATAGCTTTCTTCAAGCCTTTTGGATGCCCATGTACTATTCTTCACACTAAGACTCACTTAGGGAAGTTTGAGAGTAAGGCTGAAGAAGGATTTTTTGTAGGATACTCAATTCAAAGCAAAGCCTATAGAGTATACAACAGAGTGTCTAAAACAATTGAAGAAAGTGCCAATGTTGAATTTAATGAAAATACTGCTAACATCAAAGGCACTGGTCCTGATTGGTTATTTGATTTAGATTCTCTAACAAATTCTCTGAGCTTTGCTGAGTTTACTGCAGAAGCTGATGCATACAGGGTTGAAGCTGCTAACACACATTCTCATGCTGCCAATACAATTTCTCATGCTGTTGGCACAAAGTTTCAGACTGCTGCAGATTCAACAAGTTGGGATGACTTCACCACTCTACCACTTCTGTCATGTGATCCTCCAGGGGTCCTGAGCACTCAACATGATGCAAATCCAGACACTGAAGTGCCATTTCCAAGTCCTGACAGCACAGCTCAAACACAAAAGGAAACAGCTCCAGTTTCTAGGCTAGCAGTCCCAACAGCTTCTCAAGCTGTTAGCCTAGAAACTCAAACTGTTCCAGAAACTGAACCATTCACTGGTTCTGATGGAGATGACACAAACCTTGGAACATCCTTCCAAACAGAGAGAGAGCCCACACTAAGAGTTCATAAGTATCACCCTCTCAATCAAATACTGGGTGATCCAAGCACTCCTGTTCAAACAAGGAAGATGGTCCACAATGAGACTGCTGTTGCTGAACAAGCAGTTCCAGAATTCAGCCTAGCTGCTTTTGAACATGCCTGTTTCATGTCTCAACTAGAACCCAAAAAGGCATCAGAAGCACTAAAAGATTCATCCTGGATTGAAGCTATGCAAGAAGAGCTTTTACAGTTAAAATTCAGAATGTATGGACTCTGGTGGATCTTCCTAAAGGTAAGAGAGCAATAGGTACAAGATGGGTGTTCAGAAACAAGAAGGATGAGAGAGGGATAGTCATCAAGAACAAAGCAAGACTAGTAGCACAAGGGTACACTCAAGAAGAAGGAATAGATTATGATGATGTCTTTGCTCCAGTAGCAAGAATTGAAGCCATCAGACTATTTCTAGCATATGCAAGTTTCAAAGGCTTTAAAGTGTATCAAATGGATGTTAAGTCTGCTTTCTTGTATGGGACAATTGAAGAGGAAGTGTATGTGTGTCAACCTCCTGGTTTTGAAGACTACAAGTATCCAGACAGGGTGTACAAGCTAGACAAAGCTCTCTATGGTCTTCACCAAGCCCCCAGAGCATGGTATGACACACTGTCATCATATCTTCTACAGAATGGATTCAAGAGAGGCACTCTGGACGAAACGCTTTTCACTAAATCCATCAAAGCTGAGATTCTTCTTGTCCAGATCTATGTTGATGACATCATTTTTGGCTCAACTAATGATAAGTTGTGCAAAGATTTTGAGGCCCTAATGCACAAAAAGTTTCAAATGAGTTCAATGGGGGAACTCACATTCTTTCTAGGGCTGCAGGTCAAACAGAAGCCTACTGGTCTATTCATAAGTCAATCAAAGTATGTCAAAGACATACTGGAAAAGTTTGGCTATCAAGACACAAAGGTTGCAAGCACTCCAATGGATCCTCATAAACAGCTCATACAGACAAAGATGGCATAGATGTGGACATTCATCTATACAGATCCCTTATAGGATCTCTCATGTATCTAACATCTTCTAGACCTGATATAATGTTTGCTGTCTGTGTGTGTGCCAGGTTTCAATGTTCACCAAAGGATTCTCACTTGGTTGCTGTTAAGAGAATTTTCAGATACCTTAAAGGCCAACCACATTTAGGCCTCTGGTATCCCAAAGACTCTCCTTTTGAACTAACTGCATATTCTGACAGTGACTATGGTGGTTGAAACATTGACAGAAAATCCACAACTGGTGGATGTCAATACTTAGGAGCAAGACTGGTCTCTTGGCAATGCAAGAAACAAACAACTGTCTCCACATCATCCACTGAAGCAGAATACGTAGCAGCTGCAAGCTGCTGCTCCCAGGTAATGTGGATTCAAAATCAGCTAAGAGACTATGGTATGAATTTCTTATACACTCCTATTTATATTGACAATTCAAGTGCCATTAGCATTGTGCAAAACCCAGTGAAATTCCCAAAAACCAAGCAGATAGAAATCAGATTTCACTTCATCAGAGATTGTAATGAAAAGAAGTTAATCCAAGTTACCAAAATACATACTAATGATCAGCTAGCTGATCTATTTACAAAACCTTTTGATGTAGGAAGGTTCACTTTCCTAATATCAAACATTGGTATGGTAAACATGGATTAATTGATTTTTATTATTATCAACTCAATATGCTAATTTAAGGGGGAGACACTGTTCCATTGAAAATCTGCACAAATTTACACTAACAGCATGAGTCTTTTCTCATGCTGCTAGTTCATTTTCTCGGACTGCTAGTTATTTTCACTTGATCTGTCAAAGTGTGCAGGGTATTTAGGTAATTTCCCAAATGTGTGCGCGGGACCTAACCTTTTCGAAACCTTTAAAGGTCCCAGTTTCGTTCAGTTGTAACTACCAGTTACATATTCTTCTTCCACGGCCTTCTGCTTTCTCTCTGAACGATACACACATTCTTTTCAAACCCTAAACCCCAAACCGTCGTTTCTTGACCAATGGAGTTCGTAAAAGAGCACAATTGCCTCCCATACACCCTGAAACACACTGACCTTGAACCGTTCCATGAGATGATGGACTTCCTCAGGCACTCCCATATACACTATGCACTCAATATTGACCCCACTATATACATATCTCATATTGAGCAATTCTGGAATCATGCCTATGTTCAAACCATCAATGGAGTGCCTACCCTGACTTCCAAAATCGATGGTACTACCATCAATATCACCGAGGAGTCCATCAGACATCATCTGCATCTTCAAGATGCCACAGGTATAAAAGACCTATCTCTTACTGCTTTACACTTTGGTCTTCAAAATATTGGATATAGGGGTCCTGCTGATTCTTTTACTTTCTTGAAAGCACATTTTTCTCCTAAATGGAAATACCTTGTGCATATTATTCAGCAATGTTTAAGCCCCAAAAGAACTGGTTGGTCCGAATTTTCTTCAAATATTGCCACTGCCTTAGTGTGCTTTTCTACTGGCCAACAGTTTAATTTTTCAAATATGATCTTTCAAGGAATGTTAAGGCATCATTCCTTGAAGCATGGGAAATTTTTGATGTATCCTCGATTTTTGGCAAAAATAATTGCACACACCTGCACTGCTTCAAATTTACATAAGAGGATATATGTTTCCCATAGGCACTCACTATCTTCAATCAAAAGGCTGATAAAGCCAAGTGCCAATTTTGTTAGCATTGATGCTCCATTGCCCTCTGCAATGATGAACATCATCACAAGAAACAGAGGAGAGGGGCCTGAGCAGACACAGCCTAACATTACTGCTTCAACCCCAGGACCCCAACCCACTCCTCATGATACAGATATTCCCACTGATCCTTTTGTACAGCCCACACGCCCACTACAATACTTATATAAAAGGAAAAGGGGACGAGGAGCTCCTTCCTCCTCCTCCCTTAGACAAGAGCCATATATCCCTGTGCAGGAGGATCCTTCTGCACAGAATATCCAAAGGGAACCAATTGAGGACACTCCCAACCTCAATCAGGAGGTGAACATCTCTTCTGAGACTGTTCATATGGGTTCTGTGGCTGGCACTACTGATGTCTCTGCACAAGAGGCACAGGACAGGGCCAACATCTCTAAGACCACACCCATGGCAACAGCAAGTGTGCAAACACGAGCTGGAAGTCCCCAGTACCAAGAAAAGAGGGGCCCAGAGGTTCCTACTTCTGGTGTTAATGTCAGTGATAGACCACCAACACCCCTGGTGTTATCTGATCTTGAGACTAGTCTGCAACTGATGCTCTTAACGGATCCAAAGCTGAAACCTGTTGTAACAATGTTGGAATACCAAATGTCCATCATTGCTGCACAGGGGGCACAAATTCATGCACTCAAACAGGCAGAAGCTGCTCACAATCAGAAACTGGCTAATCTACACAAAGGGTTTACTCTTTGTGGAAATAAGCTCATCAAACTAGAGCAGTTGATTCAAACCCATGTGGCAAAGGTTGTAGGTCCTTCTGACCAAACCAATGCTTCCAAAAAGGGGGAGAATCAGGAAGTTCCTGAACCAGTCCAAGCAGCTCCAACACCAACAGTCCAAGCAGCATCAACAGCTCCATCTTCTAGGCTAGCAGTCCCAACAGCTTCTCAAGCTGTTAGCCTAGAAACTCAAGCTGCTTCTACAAGAGCAACTGGAGTTGTTATAAGATAAGGTATTCAAGCTCCATCCAGTTCAGTCCAAGCTACATCTTCTGCTACAAAAGATAAGGGCAAGGGTATTCTCATTGAGTCTCCAAAGCACAAGTTTTCTTCCAGAAAAGCCCAGATTGCCTTTGATGCTGAGATTGCCAGAAAATTAGCAGAAGAACAAGATCAGGCCTTAGACCAGCAAACCCATGCCCCAATGCAAGATGATGAAACCTTAGGAGATTACCTAAGAGGGTTTGTGGTCAAGCAAGGTGAAAGGAAGAGGAAGATGCCAACTGGGCATACCAAGGCTGAAAATAGAAGATTCTTGATCAATTTTGCCGTTGCAGCAGACATACAAAAGAAAATTGCTCAGTCCATGAGTACTGAAAGGCTGCAGGAAATACATGATAAAGAAATGGAGAAAAGAAAGAAAACAAGAGTCTCTTCAGCAGTTCAGCCAGTACCAAAAGTTCAACCGTCCCAATCAGTCCAACCATCAACAAAACCAGTCCAAACTGAAGCTGCCAGTGCACCTGCTCCCACTGATCAACCTACTGTTTCTGTTCCATCATCTGTTAAGAGGGTGATCTTTCAGCACCATTTGCAAAAAGCTATGGAAATAGAAAAGTTGATTGATCAACATGACTTCACAAAGCCAGAAATCAACTACTGGTTTGCCAGGTCTCTGGATGAAAGAAATATAAGGGTCAAGTTTGTGATAAGGAGAGAATCTGGACCAGAAGAGGAGTATGATACATTCTGGCAGATGGTCCATAAGCTGACCAGGGATGAACTAATAAAGATGTACCACATAGGGTCTGTTTCTCAAGTCAGATCTGATCTTCCACAAGTAAAACAACTCATCAGAGATCTAAGTTCAGTTGCTGATGCTGAATTTGCAAGAAAAGAAGTGGAAGATGCTGAGAAGAAAGGGAAGCAGATCAAGGAAGTACATATTTTTGTCAAATCCAGAACCTACAGAATTCAATTCAAAGATGGATTTGGTATTTTCTTCAATCTCGAGTTTTATAATTTTTCAAAAGATATGCTGCTTCAAATAAAATCAGTTAGGATATCTTGTGATAAAGAAGAGATGAAGAGAGAATTTTTGAAGGCTATAGATCAGAAGCTTGCACAATTGTAAGTTTTTGAAAGCCTTGGTTTGTAAATAACAGTTTACTTTTTCATTTCCTTATTTGTATAGAACTTAAAGTCTTGTATAAAGAATTTAAGTTAGGGGGAGATTGTTGGGAAATAGTTTAAGTATACTCAAGCTGTTAGTTAGACTTCTCATACTGTTAGTAGAATTTCTGTGTAAGTACAAAGTTCATGCTGCTAGTTGAAGAAACTCGAGCTGCCAGTATAAAAGTTCAAGCTGCCAGAGCAAAATAACTCAAGCTGCTCAGTTCATGCTGCCAAGTCATTCAAGCTGCTCAACAGTTTCATAAACAGAATGTGCTGATTTTCAGGGAAGATATCTACAAGAAGATTCCAGCATATCTACTATCAGAGAAGTCATAGTCCTTCAAGGAAACACGTCCATAAAGCAATATAAATAGACAGAAGATTGTATAGAAGATATACGCATAGAATAAGAGTTTTCTGCATATTTTGAGTCTGTAATTGCTTTATTGTTCAAGTTTTCTTAAGCCTCTAAGGTTGTAAAACCCTAAGAACAGTTTGTGTTCTTCGTCTAATCAAAACAGATTAGAGGTGATTGTAATCAGTGAATTCAGCAATACAAACAGTCTTGATTACTTCTTATGTTTTATGCTATTATTGATTCTGAAAGTTTTTGTCAAAATAATTAAGTGTTATTCCGCAAACTTCTTAATTAAACTTTGATTCAAAGCAAGATTATTGATTTATACTCTGATAAATTCAAATCAGTTAATCTTGCTTATTCATAATTTTCATAAGTTATAGATCCTGACAATAATTAAGGAATGCATACTAAAATTGGCAGATCATCCCTTTAAGATAAACTTGATGCCTATTGAACTCGGAAGCTTTGATGTAGTTATTGGTATGGATTGGTTGTCGGACAACCATGCCAAAATCTTATGTGGTAAGAAGGTCGTAAGAATACCACTTAAGAAAAAGAAAGTCCTCACAGTCCAAGGAGAAAGAAAGAATCGCAAGTTGAACGTCATCTCTGGTCTATGAACGCTTAAATGCCTTCGAAGAGGTTGTCAAGCAGTGTTAGTTCAGCTAGTAGAAAAGGAATCGAAGGAGAAGCGACTCGAAGAAATCCTGGTAGTTCGTGACTACCCAAAAGTCTTTCCTAAAGACTTGCCTGGGCTTCCACCAACTAGGCAAGTAGAATTTCAGATTGACTTGGTGCCTGGAGCTGCACCTGTCGCACGAGCACCCTACCGATTGGCACCGTCAGAGATGCAAGAATTATCCAATCAGTTGCAAGAACTGTTGGAGAGAGGATTCATCCGACCAAGTTCCTCACCTTGGGGAGCTCCGGTCTTGTTTTTCAAAAAGAAGGACGAATCCTTTAGGATGTGCATCGATTATCGAGAGCTGAACAAGTTAACGATCAAAAACCGGTACCCTCTTCCCAGAATCGACGACTTATTCAATTAACTCCAAGGATCTAGTTTTTACTCTAAGATTGATCTGCGATCCGGTTATGACCATGTTAAAGTTTGGGAAGAAGATATACCCAATACAACGTTTAGAACTCGTTATGGACATTACGAATTTCAAGTGATGCCATTCGGTTTGACCAACACACCAGCCGTATACATGGATCTTATGAATCGAGTGTGTAAACCGTATTTGGACAAATACGTAATAGTGTTCATAGACGATATCCTTATCTATCCAGAAATAAGGAGGAGCATGAGCAGCATTTAAAGTTGATTTTGGAGCTTCTAGAGAAAGAACAGTTGTACGCCAAATTCTCTAAGTGTGAATTTTGGCTACGAGAAGTCAAATTCCGAGGGCATGTGATCAATAGCCAAGGGTTTCAAGTAGACCCGTCAAAAATCGAGCCATTAAGAACTGGGCAACTTGATGTGCCGCTAGCACACCATTATTTTAATTGTGAAATGTAATTAAATAAACTAAAACTAGCGGACAAATAAGCAAGTATTACCTATCGTATACTAGTATAGCTTACGTAAGTCCGGGTATCGAACTCAGGGACAATCTGGTGGAATGATGATAGTAAGTCGTCGATTAATAATTAGCTATGAATTTTGATTGATTTAAACTGTGTATAAAACTAAAATAATGACAAACGATTCATCAATACCACACACACAATCCGAAGAAATGATTAAACACTAAGATTTCTGATAAAAGGAAACATGTAATTAAATGAGATCACTCCCCCTAAACATCGGATGAACAATTTAAAGCACAAATTGAATAATATATCAGTTATGATTCCAAAGTGACAAACACACAAATCTCTAAGATATGTTTGATGCTAATTTATCATAACAACCAATATCATATCCACTCAAATCTCTTATACATGAATAAAATATCGATTTAACATGTGAACAATGATCATCTAGCTATATGGATCTCTCACTATAGCACAATAATCCCATAACTCACGACATGAACACGAAAACCTCTTTTAAATGTTCAAAACTTGAGTTATGCAAATCCGAATGTTCACAACAAGTTTACGACTTTTGAATGATGATTCGGTTAACACCAAATACATAAAAATCATGCTATATTCTCATAAAAACATAAATGCCCTCTTATTATTATGAAAACAACGAGTAAACATACTCTTTTACCATCTCTAGTAGAAAGATTCAACTTCACCAAAATGTTTGGTTCATCAAAAAAATACCAACTATTTCAAACTCTCCTTATGGAAATAATGAAGCATTCATAGCAAGTTTAACAAGTCTAAACATAACAACAAGATTTTCATTCAAAATGCGCAAACTATGATATACTACATACGAAATATAAATCATCCAATGTTTAGGGCTTGTTACCCAAATGATTACATAGCAAAACTACTCCATATTAATAGAGTAAAACATCATCTTACAATAAGCAAGCATTCCACACATTAAGATAAACTTAAATATACGAAAAACTCCCCTAATAACGTATGGTGATGAAGATGCTATCCTTTGAAACAAAAATCCAAGTTAGAAACCTTCCTTTGCTTTCCTTCTTCCTCAAGAAGCCAGAGAAAAGTGTGTGAGATTTTTGGTAAAAATTTCGTCTCCCTCATAAATGAGCAGAAAATTCCTTTTATCGGCTGGGGAGAACTCGCCGAGTACAAGGCATGAACTCGCCGAGTTCATGTGTTGTCAGCTTCTGATTTGATCTCCAGGAGAGAGAACTCGCCGAGTAGATGAATGGAACTCGCCGAGTTCATGGGTTGTCGACTCCTTATTCGATCTGGCATGTATCAGGAATTTTCAGAAAATAACCATTTTCAGGTGTACTCGCCGAGTAGATGGGCGAACTCGCCGAGTTGTGAGCAGATTAGACTTTCTGTTTTGATGTGAACTCGCCGAGTAGATGAATGAACTCGCTGAGTTCTGCTTGTTTCAGCACCATCCACTTTTATTTACTCAACAAACACCTGAAATGACAACATGAACCTATAAGATCGAGTTTGAGACGAATAACAACTAAAAGGCTATGTAAAACACGAGATATCGTCCAATAAAAGATGTACAAATTGGACGATATCAAACATTCCCACACTTAACCTTTGCTTGTCCTCAAGCAACTCTTACACAAGAAAAAATATAAACTTTAAAAATTAGAAGCGCATAAAAACTCGACCACTTTTGACAAAGGGCGAAAATCCTAAGGCATTTCCGACTTACCCGAACACATAGCTAGGAAAACAAAAAAAAAAGTCAAGAACCATTTAAAACATAAAGTAGGGATAGAAGCTAAACATTCTAAACTTTTTGAGAATAAAATAAGCATGACCGAAACTCACTAAATGAACACTCAACCCTCGGTGTTTAGGTTGACAAAGTCTCTGAATTGTAACACATTGAAATATGCATGAACATACGCTTGCTAGAGCCTCAAATATACAACACTCGATCAAGAAATAAACGAAAATCAAGAGGGCTTAAAAGGAGAAAGAAAAGAGGGAAAAAGACTGAAAGGAAAAGAAAGAGAGCGGCTAATAACACGCGAACCGGTTCGAACGAAAAAACTTTTCTTTTTCAACAAGCCTCGAACAAAACACTAGATACTTCTAGCTTGAATATAATTTAGCAAATGCCTCTATGAGACTTTCTTACTTGCTATATATTTCTTTGGATTTTCTTTTTTTTCTTTTTTTTTTTTGACGTGGACTTTGCCCACAATAACCTAAAAACGATCACCTCAACAATGAAAGCATACGCTCTTTTTTTCAATTAATGGCAATTGGGCTAAGAAAGTAAAGAAGGGATAAAGGCACAAAAAACGGCTAAAGAAAACGGAAAAAGGAACGGAAGCCAAAGGAAAGGCTTCCTGAATGCCTCTATCACGCAACCGCCTACAACTTGATCATTGTGTTTTCGTGATGTATCGCAAGAGCAAGCTCTAACATGCATATAACAACCGATGTGATGTATGATAGACTATAAATATGCTTAACAGAAAAATCACTCAAGAACCATCAATGGTTCTTTTATTCCCACACTTGACAAGTATACATTGCCCTCAATGTAATAAACAACTAAAAGAGCAAGTAAAGCAATGATAAATGAAGCAAGTGGGTCGAGAAATCTCCCTGAAATGCAAGAAGGGAGAACTCGAGTAGTGATGAACCGGAAGGCGCCAACTTGGACAAAAATCTGTGCAAGAAAGAAATATGAAGCAATACAAGCATAAACAGAAATACTAAACAACCATAACAAGAAGAAAATAAAAAAAAACACGAGCATTAGGAGCAATAAAATAAAAAATACTTGCAGGAAATATAAATAAATAAAATGCAGAAAAATAAAAATTGTTTGGAGGCATCACGCCTATACATTACAAATAACCGAATAAAAGAAGGTGTTCAAATACATGGTCTTCTACGAAAGCCAAACGATACCAGGACTCAGTCATCTTCGGGAGGTGGCGAGGGATACTGGCGAGCGTCCCAGGGCATGTAAGGATAATACTGATATGGGGACGGGGCTGGAGGCTGCTGCAACTAATGCTCGGGAGGCTGAAAACTGAAGAGACTATCCACGGACGTCTGAATGTGTTGCAAATAACGTCTAGTCTCTTGGGCCTGCTGATTACACACCGACCCGAAATGGTCGGTGTTGCTGAGATTCTGCCGGAGCAGATGATTCTGCTCCTGCAGCAGGCCATAGTTTTCCTGTAGCATATCCTGATCTGAAGACATGTGCGCGAAACAGTCGTCGAGCCTATCAAACTGTGTATCCCACGGGTAGGGGCCCGGGCCGAAATCAAAGTGGGATGACTGGGATGGTTGCGGTTGCTGTGGCTGTTGTTGTTGTTGTTGTTGCTGTTGGGGGGAGGGACATGGTTCGGGGGAAGGATCGGGCACATCAGTATCAACTCCTCACGACCCATCGGCATTTGCGAGACTTTGGCTCGCCGAAAGTATAGCTCGTCCGTGTCTCCCGCCGGGTCGCACTCTCTAAGCCCTCGCAACATCGAGGGGGTTAACAAATTAAACGAACGAGCCAGGCGGGTAATAAACTGCTCGCCGTAGGCGGTGCTGTCTCCCGTGCGAGCGGTGGCGACATGCAAAACATACACCGCCAACTGGTAGGGGATGGACACATATTCTTCCGGATGAAGAATAGAATGGAGGAACCAAAGGTCAGGCTTTGTAATTTTTTCCGGACCTTCCTTTCGAACGAATCCAGCTACGGTGATGAATCTATGAAGAAGCCGATGGAACGGGTTACGGAGCTTGGACTCGTAGGCCCTGGATACATGGTAATTTCCCAAGGCGATCTTGCCCCAGAAACCAGCATAGTCAAAGTTGGTCGGAGCCTTCCTAATCCCCACAGACAAATAATCATCAAAATCCCGGTTTCGGACATCCGAATCCGAGTATAGATCCAGACTCTGACACAGCTCCAAAACAGACATAGCACGACTCGCTCCTCTGAGCCTAAATCAGACGGTATCCCGGGCCTTCATGTTTTTCACGGCCTCGCTGAAGGAATATGTCGAGAAGAACTCGAGACACAACTTGGCATAGACGGGCTCTCTGATAGTTACCAGGTTATACCAATCCCGGGACGTAAACCCTCCGTGCACCACATAGAACGCGACCTCTAACTGCTCGGGGAGATTTGGATGTGGCGGGTTGCATTGAACGCGACCCAGGAAGTCCCAATTGAGGTACCTTCCTGAGTCGAGTTCTAGACTTGCCAAACTGAGTAATAATTCCGATACTCCCGCCTTTTTCCATTTGGGACATCGGAGAAAGTCAAGAACGGATGATTTGTGTTGTATATCATCCGAACTTGGACTTCGTCGTTGCTGGAATCCGACTCCGGGGAAGGGTCCCTTTGGCGGGAGGTGCTAGCTCGGCCACGTTTAGATGCGCTAGACATATCCTGTATTATAATGGAGGAGCGAGGGTGAGAATTCGAGCAACAATCATTAGCTTTAAAATTATGAAGGGCTAACAATAACCACAACAGCATTGAGCATAACCATTCCCACACTTATTGTTGGGACTAAATCCCGACGTCTCACACAATAACCGGAATAAACTACAACTACTACACTCAATCATACATATCATGCGTGAAATGCAAGAAGACATGTGTATTTCCAATTGGCAATCCCAAAATGATCTCTCATGCAAAAAATAAACTGAAAATAAGAAGAAACTAACCACAAAAAGAAGAATAACAAGGCACAAAAAGCTAAACAAAAACTAAACTAAGTACGGAAATAACACACTAGGCATGCACTAGACGACAAGGATACAACCTATAATTATCTACATGACAAAACATCTTCATGCAATAACACGTACAAAATAGAGCTCAATAAGTTGAACTCAAAGACACACAATTTTTGAAAACAAAAGTGAGCTAAAAGAACACAAATAAAAAGTCATGATACTCTTGCAATTTTAACTATAATTACCAAATTATCAACAAAGAATTAACAAACAAAAATATCATTCTAGCCTAAAACTACATATTTTAAACTTGCTAAACACATAAATTACATTTAACTCCTAAGAAATAAAACCATTAAACAAAGATAATCTACACAACTAAACAAAAATAACCATGAAAACTAAAAGAACTAACACATACGAAAATGCAAGATCTACCACGAAAATCCTAAAATTTAAACATACTACTTAAAATAAGAAAATAAAAATGCACTAACAAGTACGAAAATTAAAAATTAAGAATAATACCTGTAGGTCCCAAAAGGTTTTCCAAGTGTATAGTTCTAAGCTGTAGAGGGGGGGTGAATACAACTATTTATAAACTTAACAATCTTTTCTCAATGTTTGTGTATATTATTAACAAGTGTTAATTACAAACAAGCTTGACTGCGGAAAGGTTCAAGTTGAGATGACAGATACAACAGTTGTTTAACAAATCTAAGACTCACTCAGACTAGATACAATGAATACACTCACTTAGAAGCACTCACTATTTTTACAAGACTCAGATGGACAGCTTACATAAAGACAGCTTAGACACACTCTACTGTTTTATATAAGCAGACTTGCATGCTTGGAATAACACACTTCAGTGCACGTTCTGATTTCACAATCTTGATATTCTCACAATCCTTAGAAGCTTCCTTTTATACTCAAAAGGAGAATCTCAGTTAAGCTTCTTCATTGGACAGATGAGATAGTGGAATGTCTTTCCAAAAAGACAAAACACCTTTCTGCACGTTCTGATAAAGCACATTTGTCTTCATATGACGATATCTTTGTCTTTTCCTTTTTGTCACTGTTGCATAAGGCTTTAACCAAAAGAGGAATGTCAACTTTGCATCTTTCTTCTTTTGTTAAGGCCATTTTGATATAAGAAAAGGTCTGTCACCCTTTTCAGATATCCGTTTGTCTTCATGTCACAGAATAGCTTGGGCAGGCTGTGCAGTTCTGTTTTCCACTTTGTCTTCGACTTGTAAACTGATCTTGTAGCCAAAAACAATACAACAGAACTTGGAAACATATTCCATAAAGTGTTTAACCTGTTCACAAAGAACAGGTTCTGTTCACAAAGAACAGAACACTTGTAAACTGTCCAAGCTGCTCAACAGAATAGAACACCGTAGACAGTTTATGTCCAGCCTCTTCAGCAGACAGAACAGCTTGGACAAACTGCCTTTGTTGCAACGAATGCAACATGGTAAACAGCTTTGGGCTGATATTGCAAATCACTTTTTAGGTTTCAATAAGGCATAAACAGGCCTTAAATTATACCTTCAAGTGCATCAACAGTTTTGATTAAAACTCTCTCCCTCAGATGTAGAGCAGGTTTGGCTGAGGCCATTTTGTGCCTAACAATCTCCCCCTATTTGCAATAATCAGTCTGAGCTGATTTAATCAATAATCACTATACATTTTACAATACATCTTGCTGAAATGAAATTACAACATTTAATTAAAGTAAAAGATCAGTTTATATATACTGATTTTGATTACATAAACAACACATGTTTTTACAGAAGTACAACTAATGTACTAATGTATATAACAACTAATGTAAATAAGAAAATTTACAACTGATGTAACTAAGTACAACTAATGTACAAGAGAGTTCAACAATTTGGACTGTTGATGTTGGGAGCAGATAATGGCAAGACTGTCCAACAGATGGACATCTTCCATTCTTCACCTACTCAGATAGTAGGTGGACTTCACTCCAGTGGTGGCGGTCCTCCAAACAATTTTTCAAGTTCATCCCTAGTTTCATCCAGATCTTGAATTTCAACTCTGAGAATCATAAATTTGGGATCTTGAATTTCACCTCTGTTATAAGAGGCTCTGAGCTGGTCCCAGACGGCTGCTCTCCATTTGCTGGATTGCCTGAAGAAGGCTGCAAGTCTGAAGGCTGCAAGCTGTCTCAGATCCACCTTGGATAGATCTGATGCTCTCTGAAAGCACTTCTTCTGTGTTAGGGGATCTACAAAAAATGCCCCCAACTCAGGTTCTTCAATTATCTTGCCTTCTTCAAATTCTACTCCACTGGGCAGGCTGTAGTCAACTCCTTTGATTTCAACAGCATAATCACCTTGTTCAATCAAGATGAGGAGTTCCTCCAGTTCAGAATCCTTTCTGGTCCTCCTGGCCTTTATCTTGGGGTAATTCACAGATACACCCTCACTTACTTCTTTTAAGATCAGGCCAAGGTCTTTCACTCTCTCCATCAGCTTCTTAACACATGCCCTGATAGTCTTAGCCATTTCAGACTTAGACTGGCTCAGGGCAACTGCCAGCTCAACCCATTCCCTTTACCCCATCTGTGCAATATCAGTGGAGTCATAAGTTTCCAGTTCTGGGCCTGTTGCACCCGTTCTGGTTATTTGCAATTTCCACTGTTTGCCTTTTCTTGATGTGGGGACAACTTTGACAATAGATTCCTCGGCTAGCCTTCTATCAGCTACATCATGGAACTTTTTCATTGCCAAGTTATCAAAGTGGAACTGGGCCCTTGTAGAGGATGCTTGCATTGGTTTGGTCACTGAGACCAGAGCACCCTTTTCCTGTACACCTTCCTTCTCACCAGCTGATTCTTAAGCAGCTTCCATCAGTTTCCTTTGCACATCCAAGGAAGGCATATTGATTTGCTTGCCTCTTTGAGTGCAAAGGATTTAGTAGCTTTGGCAGAGGCTTCTTCTTTTCTCAATGTTTTCAGGGCTTTGAGTTGTTCATCTCTGAACTCATTATATTTTTCCATAGAAATGCCCATTTCTTTGGCCCTTGCCTTGTCAAACTTGAGTTGTGCTGCTTTCTGGTGATCAGGATCAACAACTGCTTTTTCTTTTCCTTTAGTTGTTGTAGTGGTAACAGCTTCAGGAATATCTTCCTCTTCTTCTTCTTCTTCCAGAATAAGATGCCTCCTTCTGCTGCTTGTCCTGTCCTCAGGGATGAATTCCTCCCCCTTAGATTGTGCAGGGTTTGGAGATTCAGCCTGAGTCGGCTGAGTAACTTCAGGTTGATGAGAGGCACCCTCAGCTGGACCAGTACCTGTTCCAGATGCACCTGCTGTGTGACCTGTAGATGCTGATTTCTCCTTAGGAGAAGAAGTTTTCTCCCCCTTAGACTTAGTTTTAGAGGCAGACAACTTCTCCCCCTTTGAAGGAGATCGACCAGCACCTTCAACAATTGGTCTGCTTGAAGAAACAAATTCATCAGGCTTCACAACAGTTTTGGCAGCAGGTTTGGGACCAACCAGGCTATTCACTAAGTAAGCCAGGTTGTCTTTCACCTCTGCAAGTTGGGAAAGACAGGTTGAAATAGAAGAGGATTGGGAATTAGCAATTGAGGTCAGCTTAAGAATATTCTCTCTATCAGAAGCTGTGAATAGCAAACTTTGAAGCTGTGCAAGATGTAACTCAAGAGAGTCCTGCACATCAGCAAGGTTTGCTGACACTGAATTTGATAGAGAGACAATCAGAGTGTTGAGGCTGGTCATGGTGGTAGGAAGTGTAGTATTGCAAGTAGTGAGGAGAGTGGACATCTGTTGGGATATGGCTGTCATAGAGGACACAGAGTCCTGTTGGTGTGAAAGAATGGAGGAGGGGGAAGTGGAGACATTTTGCAGTTGTGCAGTGAGTGCAAGCAGCTGAGAGAAGGTGTCAGTTTAGGGAGTGGATGGAAAGGAATTCTTGAACACATCAAAGAATCCTTAAGCTGTTCAGACACAGAGTCTGAAATAAGAGAGGGTAGAGAAGACATGGAGGATTCTAAAGAACCAACTTTGTTGGTCAGCAAGGAAAGCTGATCCTTCAAAGGCATGTCTTTAGGGGATGGAGGTGTATGGGTGGATTGTTTGGATTGAGTCAAATGGAGATGATGAGGATGAGGCTGGTGTATGGGGATGTGATGGAGAGGGAGAAGGGATTTTGGATAGAAGCTCGATAGCCTGGGCAAAAGTAATGTGGCCCAGCTTGGAGGGATCAAGAGGTCCTTCAGCAGTGGCTGTAGCTGCTTCATCAGGAGAAGGGGTAGATGTTGGTAGCCTTTCAGATGCTGCTTGTGCTGCAGCACCTTCATGAAGGCCATGGGTGGGTCCCTTTGCAGCACCTTGGTTTAAAGGTACCTCATCATTGGGAGATGGGAGTTGCATTTCAACATTAGCAGTGGTGAAACCTGCTGATGGAGTTTGCATTACAGGAGCAGCCTCACCAAAGGGATGTTCTGTTCCCTGAGGTTCATCGGCTTGGGTTGTTGGTCCTTCAGCAGCTGTTTGGTGTAGAACAGCTGCATCATGAGGAACAGAAATTCGAGGCTGAGCTACTGGTTGGTCTAAACCAGCAGTGTGGGCACCTCGTGCAGACTCAGGGTGTGAAGAAGTATGAGGTGGAGATAGTGTGGACACAGTATGGAGTGGAGAGGACTCCTGTCTTTCAATATTCTCAGCCTGTTGGGAGGCTGGAATAGATGATGTGGCTGTCTCCTTATGTACAACTGGCTCATGTTAGGAGGAACCAGAGGGTCTAGGCTGACTTGGGGTAGACACACGTTGGAGTGAAGCAGGCTCCAAATGTGCTGAACCTTCTCCCAAAATAGGAGAGGCAGTAGGGTGTGCTTCTTTTTCAACTGAACCCTGTTGAGAGGGAACAGAGGGGCTGGTTTGGGCTGTGGTTTTCTTTTTGGCTATTGATTTACGTTAGTATGATAGGTGAGATGAGGTGGGTGATTGTGGGGAGGTGATGAGAGGTTCTAGTTGGAGTGGTTTGGAGACTGTGTCAGAAACAGGTGGGTTGACCTATTCCATAGTCTCAGGTGCCACAGAGGCACCAGCCACAGAGGCTTCAGGTTCAACAAATGAACCAGGGTGAGGAGCCTGCTCACCCTCAGCCACAGAGGCTGAAGGAGCAGGCTTAGACTTAGCTGTTTTGGCCTTCTTGTGGACAGGCCCAGCTTCAGTCTGTTCCAGGGTCCTTTTAACATACTTGACCCTGGCTTTGGATTTTTCTTTGGGAGCAGCTTCTGGATCCACCCTCACATCAGAGGATCCTTCCACCAATCCTAGCAGCCTCCTCATTGGAGTAGATAGAGGAGGCTCATTTGGGAGAACCGGAGTATAGAAAACTCTATTTCCTATAACAGGAAATGCAGCAGTACAAAGTAAAGGCTGAGAGTTATACAGATGCTCACCACAAACATGCTTGAAAATGAGGCTCAGAAATATGGGGTAACGAACAGCAGCTGGACGTGTTTCCTGCTGCACCAGATTCCTCAAATTCATAAAAATCCACCTGGCCATGTTGATTGTAGTCCTATCACAAGCTGTAGGACTATATGAATCTCATCACGGCTTAGTTGGTCAAACGAACGAACCTTACTGCTGAAGCACATGACCACGGAGGCAAATAGAAAACTGTAGGTAGGAGACAAATCCTTCCTGAACAATGTAGCTCCAACTTTTGGTTCTGCTACACCACAGAAGTGCAACAGATTCTTCATCTGTTCATCTTCAGGCTGTGGCTGATCATATATTTCAGCCACAGGGAGTCGAAGAGCTTCCCTGATCAGACTAATGGTGATTGCAATGGTCTGAGTCCCATTGAGTATGGTGCCCTTAATGACTTTGGTATCTGGGTTGTAGGCACAGGTGTACCAGAACTCATACACCATCTCCTGGTACAGGACACCAGGAGTGGCAGTCATGGCATAGTTCAGAGGATGAACTTTCAAAAACTCCACCATTTCTTCGTAGCCTTTCCCCACATAGTTTTTGGGGATGGTTAGGTTAGCAAGGTAGTTGGTAGGTTTCAAGATCATCATTGTAGTGACTGATGGATGTTTCTGAACATCAGCACCAACAAACACTGGTAGGAAGGGGTTGTTTTGGTGAGCCATTTGGGAAGTAGTGAAAGTAGCAGAAGCACAGGATACTTAGTCGAGTTTTAGGGTTCTTAGGAAGTTATGGAAGTAGTGAGGAAGACGAAGATGAAACAGTAGGGGGTATTTTTAGGATTTGAATGTGAGTGAGTATGAGAGAGAAACATCTGGGCGGTTGATTTGAAATGGTCGTTAATGGGAAACGGAACGGTTGTCCATGTCTATTCCCTATTACAGGGAATGCAGCAGTACGTAGTAGAGGCTGAGAGTTATAAAGTTGCTCACCACTGATGTTCTTGAAGATGACGCTTAAAAACCTGGGATATCGAACTGCAGCTGGACGTGTTTCCTGCTGCACCAGGTTCCTCAAGTTCATGAAAATCCATCTTGCCATGTTGATTGTAGTCTCATCCACAAGCTGTAGGACTATTGGAATCTCATCACGGCTAAGTTGGTCAAATGAACCAACTTTACTACTGAAGCACATTACCACTGAGGCAAACAAGAAACTGTAGGTTGGAGACAAATCCTTCCTAAATAGTGTGGCTCCAACTTTGGGTTCTGCTACACCACAGAAGCGTAGCAAATTGCCCATCTGGTCATTCTCAGGCTGTGGCTAATCATAGGTTTCAGCCACAGGAGACGAAGAGCTTCCCTGATCAGACCAGTGGTGATCTCAATGGTCTGAGTCCCATTGAGAATAGTTCCCCTTATGACGTTGGTTGTTGGGTCGTAGGCACAGGTGTACCAGAACTCATACACCATCTCCTGGTACAGGACACCAGGAGTGGTAGTCATGGCATAATGCAGAGGGTGAACATTAAGAAACTCCACCATATCTTCATAACCTTTCCCCACATAGTTATTGGGAATGGTTAGGTTGGCTATGTAGTTTGTCGGTTTCAGTGTCAGCGTTGTGGTAACAGAAGAGTGTTTCTGAACATCTGCACCAACAAACACTGGGAGAAAGGGGTAGTTTTGGTGAGCCATTTGGAAAGTGGTTGAAGTATTAGCAGAGGACACTTAGTCGAAGTTTGAAGGTTCTTTGGAAGTTATGGAAGCAGTAAGGAAGACGAAGATGAAACAGTAGGGGGGTATTTATAGGATTTGAATGTGAGTGGGTATGAGAGAGAAAAGTTTGGGCGGTCGATTTGAAATGTTCGTTAACGGAAAACGGAACGGTTGTCCATGTCAGAACGGTTTCCAGACCACTTGAGCCCTTTTTAATCACTAACACACGTAAACACACATTATCCGCAGTAATTAAGTTAAATAAAAACAAAAATTAAGTAACTTAATTGTGAAGAAAGGTAATTAAACTGATGGTCTAAGCTGTTGGTCAAACCTGTGATGAGCAGGATCATCACAAACTGTTTACTCTTCAAGCTGTTCCTTCAACCTGTTCAGCTATGTAAGAACAGGTTGTGTTCAATAGCTGATCAGGTTACAAGACAATGTCTTGTTTGACAGATTGAGAGAGTGGGCATGGTGGAGGTTTGATCATCAGACCAGGTTTGACATGAAAGCTGTTATTGTCAAACCTGTTATATGCTCAAGCTGTTCAAGTGTTTCAGAAAATGGCTAAGTATAGAACATGCATAACTTGTTCTATCTAAGCTGTTTTGAGAAACTTGAGCAGTGTGAGACATATAATAACTTAAAACATTTTGGACACTTAGTCACTTTTGTTTAACATGCCCAGCTTGTTTACCAGATAATTAAACCTGTTTTCATCAAGAGGCTTGGTGAAAATGTCTGCAAGCTGTTCATCTGTGGAAATCAAACTTACCTCCACATTACCTTTCTAGATGTGATCCCTGATGAAGTGATCTCTGACCTCTACATGCTTCGTTCTGGAGTGATACACTGGATTGTTGGAGATAGCTATAGCACTTGTATTATCACACAAAATAGGAGTCTTCCTATATACAAGTCCATAGTCTTCAAGCTGATACTGCATCCACAGAATCTGCCCACAGTAGCTTCCAGCAGCAATATACTCAGCTTCGGCAGTAGAAGTAGAAACTGAATTTGGCTTCTTGCTACACCAACTTATCAACTTACCACCAAGAAGTTGACATCCACCTGTTGTGCTTTTTCTGTCTAGCCTACAGCCTGTAAAATCAGCATCTGAATATCCTGTTAGCTTTAGACTTGAGTCTTTGGGATACCAAAGACCCAAACCTGGTGTACCCTTAAGGTATCTGAAGATTCTTTTCACAGCAGCTAGATGTGATTCTTTTGGATCAGCTTGGAACCTAGCACATAAATAGGTAGCAAACATAATATCAGGTCTACTAGCAGTTAAGTACAACAAGCTCCCAATCATGCCTCTGTATGCTGTTACTGAAACAGCTTTGCCACTGGCATCTGCATCCAATTTTACATTGGTTGCCATTGGGGTTTTAATAGGAGAACTTTGATCAAATTTAAACTTTTTCAATAGATCTAAAGTATACTTTCATTGATTTATAAAAATTCCATTTGAGGTTTGTTTAACCTGTAATCCTAAAAAGAAAGTAAGTTCTCCCATCATACTCATTTCATACTTGGATGATGTTCATTTTCAAAACCTGGAGGCTGCTTGACATAGACTTCTTCTTGCAGCTTCCCATTCAAAAATGCACTCTTCACTTGCATTTGAAATACCTTCATGCTCTTATGAGCAGCGTAGGCTAGAAACAAACGAATTGCCTCTAGCCTGGCCACAGGAGCACATGTTTCATCGTAATCAATGCCTTCCTCCTGTCTATAGCCCTGAGCAACAAGTCTTGGCTTATTTCTAATGACATGACCTTGCTCATCCATCTTGTTCCTGTAAACCCATTTAGTGCCAATTATAGTTTTACCTTTAGGAGCAGGGACCAGCTTCCATACCTTGTTTCTCACAAACTGATTGAGTTCTTCTTGCATGACAGTGATCCAATTGGCATCTTTAAGTGCTTCATCCACTTTCCTTGGCTCCATTAGGGACACAAAGCTAGAGAACATACAGAAGTTCCCTAAGTTGTCCCACCTTGTTTGTACCCCTTTGTTGATGTCACCAATTATTTGATCATTTGGGTGACATCTGATCCACTTAGAATCATTTTTCAATGAGGATTCTCCTGAGTTATTAGCATCTTCAGCAGGACCTGTTGAACAGCTCTCAAGATTTTCAGACACACTGTTGTCTTGAGCATGTTCACTTGTTGAGCATGACTGACCACTGTTGAACAGATCAGCAGAGGATCCAGGAAAATCAGCATTGATTGGTTCAGGACATGTAGTTGTAATTAAATCAGTACACTTATTCACACAGGGTGTATTGACATAATGATCATCATGCCCATCAAAATTAACAGGTTCCACACTGGATGTAGTGGAAGCTTTTGAGTCCTCTTCACTGTTTGAATGCATGAGATCATCAAAGTTGAATTCTCCTGAAACTGATTCAGGAACAGCTTTGGTGAAATCATTCTTGGACTCTTCAAAGGTGACATTGATAGATTCATCTATCACCTTTCTTTTGTTTTTGTATACTCTGTAGGCTTTGGAGATGGCAGAGTAACCAGCAAACACACCTTCAACAGCTTTTGGTTCAAACTTTGCCAGATGATCCCTTTGATTCAGAATGAAGCAGGGACATCCAAATACATGGAAGTAGCTAATATTTTGCCTCCTCCCTTTGAGCAGCTCATAAGGAGTCTTGTTGAACCTTTTCACCACTAAGGATCTGTTTTGGGTGAAGCAGGCAGTGTTAACAGCTTCAGCCCAGAATGATGAAGGTAAACCAGATGCACATAGCATGGTTCTAGCAGCTTCAATGAGGGTTCTGTTTCTTCTTTCAGCAACTCCATTTTGTTGTGGAGTTCTCACAGCTGAAAAGTTTTGTGAGATCCCTTTTTCTTCACATAAGTATTCAAGAGTACTGTTTCTGAACTCAGTACCATGATCACTTCTAAGCTGCTTTACTTGAGCAAAGTTCAGCATTTCCATCTTGTTCACAAATCTAATAATTTCTCTAGCTGCCTCTCCTTTGTTCTTCAAGAAGATTACCCATGTAAACCTGGAGAACTCATCAACCATTACTAGAGTGTATCTTCTTCCTCCTAGACTTGGGACATTGACAAGTCCAAACAAGTCCATGTGGATTAAGAAGAGAGAAGTATCAATAGAAAAATTATGTTTGGATTTAAAAGATGAGTTCCTCTGCTTGCCTTTTTCACAAGTTGTGTAGAGTCTATCCTTAACAAATGTCATAGAAGGCAAACCTGTCACCAACTCTTTCTTATAGAGTTTGTTGATGTTCTTGAAGTTCAAATGTGACAGCCTTCTGTGCCACAGCCAGTTTAGATCTGCATTGGTTCTTGTGATAAAACAGGTTTCAGTTGTGGGATCAGCAGATTGCATATCCACAACATATACACCTTTCCTTCTTTGAGCAGACATCACAACTTTGCCTTGGGGATCTAATATGTAACCCAGGTGCTCATCAAAGTTAACCTTGTAGCCAGCATCACACAGTTGGCTTATACTAACAAGGTTATGTTTCAGCCCAACCACATAGGCTACTCTTTTCAACACTGCAGCACCAGCTTTAAGAGTTCCATATGCCTCAGTGGATCCCTGTACATTGTCACCAAAGGTGACTTTTGGCCCTTTTTCAAGCCTGAGATCACTCAGCAGGTCCTTACAACCTGTCATGTGCCCTGAGCAGCCACTGTCCAAGTACCAAACCTAGCATGGTTGTTTTTCCTGCAGAGTGACAAGAAGAATATTAGTCATTTTTATGGGAACTCATCACAGAGATGAGTTCTCCTACTTCATCAACATTTGTTGATGGGCTTGTGATATCAACACTAATATTCCCTATTTGAATGGTATCAGGTTCGATACCACTCTCATTGACTGAGATATCTCCAACACTGCTTGTGTTAGCAGTGAGGGGACTATCAGAGTCAGCAGGCCTCATGTCCTTAGTTTCAGGACAGTCTTTGGCCAGATGTGTCTTCATTCCACAATTATAGGATTTTCTGCTTTTAGCTTTTTTGGAAGAGGAGTTTTCAGAAACACATTCTGATTTATTTCTGTTGATTCTATCAGTAGGTTTAGAAAACTTATTACTATTTGATGAATCAACAGCTTGAGTGGAAGGTTTAATAGCAACAGCTTTGCCTGTCTCTTCTTTCCTTTTTTTAGGAGGACATATGTCAAAGACAGGAAGCTTGATTGGTTTCTGAACTTCCACATGTTTGGAAAACTTATTCCCAAATTTCTCAGGCTGGGTAATGGCTTTGCCTTTGCCCTTACTGAGATGTGATTGATGCTGCCTATCAGCATAATCAATGTTTCTGGTTTTGAAAAACTTATTTTCATTTAAGACCAGTTTACCACCATGATTTGAAAACTTATTTGAAATCACAGCAGGTTGACTTCAATGAGACTTACCTTTGTTAAAAGCAGACTGCTTACCTTTTGAAAACTTATTTTCAAAATGTTCAGCATCAAACGGATTAGCATGTCTTTTACCATCAGCTTTGGACCCAGAGCCTGTTTTGTCAACAGGCTTGGTGTCCACAGCTGTAGTTTGGACATGTCTTCCTTTCTTTTGCTTGTGTGAATCAGCAGAGCACTTAGCAAGCTGATTTGATGGAGAACCCATTCCATCGGCAGCTTTTGAGCTAGGTTCACACGAGCTGTCAGTATTTTGAGGCCTGACAAACCTGTTTGTTGAGATTAGTTTACCATTCACTTTTTGAATGAAAGTGTTTGGAAGCTCACCAAGAGTGGATAAGTCATTTTTCAGATTATTAACCTCAACAATGGAAGTTGCTGTGTCAAGATCCCCTCCAAGATAGACTTGGATTTGTGCAGGGATCTGCTGACTTATGCAATGGCTGACTTTTTGTGCAGATTGGCACCAAGAGTCAACTATCTTTTGAATCTTAGCATGTTTTATATCTGTTTCTCTCTTTTCTTCTAGTAAAATAGAGTTGATGTGTTTTAATTCATCAAGCTCAGTTTCCAACTTATGGCTGTGACACCCTAGCCACAACAACCACCATTTACAAACACCCAGGATTAATCACCAACATGCAATAACATTAATGATGTGATAACCTATTTTAAGTGCGGAAGCATTAAAATACATGAATAAAGTAGTGCAATAGTGTCAAACACCCTACAGTGCTATTAGGTACCCAGTCTAAGTCTACACACCCATTACATTTATTACAATCATCCATAATATATTACAACATTGTCTCATAACATAATTACCGATTGAATAGTACCAAGTCTTCCAAATCTTCCCAAATGACCTAACTAGAGGGTCCGGCAGTAGACTTTCCCTTTCCTGTAAAAATACAACAACTGAGGTATAAGCAAAGGCTTAGTGAATACAAAGATTACGCATTTTATAAATTTTTATGAAGCCCAAGGATAACACAGATGACCAACATCGGATATCCTCTTCGTACACAAAGTACAGATCAGAGCCGCAGCCCCTTCGAGCCCAAAACTCGGCATTTGAAACATACCATCTGAGACAAACATAACATCGGGGATGACATACTGCCTACCGGACCTGGAGGGATCAGCTCCAGCGTCATATAGAGCAGTAACATCAGAGTAATCGATGCGACCCACCGGTCCATCACTAGATGCACAACAATCGAAAGGACATGCAACAAGTATGAATGTGCATCTAAATCTACGCAAGTTAGTAGAATTCCAAACAAATAAATGAAGCCACAGGTCTCAGCAGGCAAAGCTTAACATAAAACAGATATAAATATGCGAAATCTACTGTACTCACAGTGGGTGCGTAATTAAATGTTAACCAATATTATTTCTCCACGGGCTTTCGACCGGATCCACCAAGTACCCCACTGTGGGTTAAACAACACCACAAGGGACCTGTTAAGTTAGTTACAACAATACCTCGTGTCAATAATCGTTTAAATTCATAAAACCAAACTTTATAAGTTTTGCAATATTTTTCCCAATTCGGGTCCATGTCTAAATTCATACCATAATTAAGTTTGAGCTCATCTCATGTTCATATATTGTCCTTTGTATAACTCATATCATTTTATGTGTTGTTTATGAGTTTCATTCATAATACTCGAGATTAGAGAGTAGGATTCTCAATTTTAGGCATCAAATTCGAATTTCGGGGGTTAAATTCAAATTTCCTTCGAATTTAATGACTAAACTCGAAATCCTAATGATAGATTCGAACCATATTCGAATCTAGGCCCTTAGATTCGAATCTATGGTGTCAAACTCGAATTCCTGCTCGAATTTAGTACAAAAATCGAGTTTGTTCTTGCATTTCGACTGTGTTCTTGGTATTTTCGAGTTTGTTCATCTTTACAACTTAAATCCTTCATTTCAAAGCCTAAAATCATGAATATATCAAGTATTATACCTAGGTTTGATTCTATTACACATATACTATCTCATTCTTGCAAGATTTCAAGCAAAATTGGCTTTAAATCGCATAAAAATGACAGATTCGAACTTATGTTCTTCAAAACCGAAACACAAAATCTTAAAAGAGTCGATTCTTACCTTAATCCGTACGAAATCAAAAATCCAACCGTAGATTGTTGTTGTACTCCTCGAGATCTTTCCGATGACGTATAAATCTCGATAATCGGCCGGTCGGTTTGCGAGATATCTTAGAGAGAAGTAGAGAGTGTTTTGTTTTTTTTTTCTAGAGAGAGAGTGTAGAGAGAGAGAGCATTTGGAGAATGAAAAGGTATTTGGCCTTTTTATTCCCATCTTTCCCATTTTGCACATTTCACCCCTCAACTTAACCGGTTCCATAGAATACTGATTTATTCTTAAATTTATCATTACTAACTTTTATAATTCATAATAATCATTTCAAAGTTCTTAAACTTTTTAATTTTCTTAAAACAACAACTAAGTTTTAACTATCCCCAAATACATAATCATTGCTCATAATTCAACTTATAAATTACCTGTCTAAATATTTCATAAATCACCGTAATTGAATTCGAGGATGTTACAACATGGGCTCCACCACGCTCAAACTTCGTCCTCGAAGTTTATTTGGATTCGAATACATACTTATACTTTTTCAACGTATCGACTTTTGTCTCCCAAGTATGGTTTACTCCTTTGTGATGCTTCCAACGTATCAATACTATTTTAATCTCTTTGTTCCTTAACTTCCTTACTTTCATATCCATAATATATTCTGGATTTTCAACATTATTAATCGAATTCGGTATAATCAGCCTAATCTTCATTACTAGTTGTGAAGATTTCATAAAGCTTTCCACGTGAAACACCAAGTGTTATTTCGATATTTCCTTAGATAATTCCAAATGAGATAACAGATTCCTAACTTTTCTGTTATTCTAAATGAACCAACTCACCTCAGAGCTAATTTTATCCCTTTTTCAAAACAAGTAGTACACCACATCGGTGATACTAACAAATATACTACATCGTTTCCCTCAAAACTGATTGGTTTAGGTGTCTCATCATTATATCTCTTCTTTCATATCACAGACTCAGCAATCAGAGTCCTTTCAATTTCATTCCAACATGTAGGCGTTCTACATTTCTTCACGTACAAAACTGTAAACAGTGTTTTCTTGATTTTTAACATGATAACTAGTGTTATACGAAAATTCTATCAAAACAATTGATCTTTTCTGTTGGTACTTAAATCCAGAATGTATGATCTCATTATATATTCCAATGTGAAAATAGTCCATTCATTTTGACCATCTGTCAGGGTTAGTAAGCTATACTCATAGCTATATGTGTTCCTAATCCCACTTGTAAAGCAAACCAATAGTTGAAAATGAAACGACTCTTCTAATCAAACATAATCGATTCTAGAGTACCATAAAAATAATAACCTTACTCACGCAAATCTGTGCAAGTTTTTCCAGTAGTAACTTTCTCAAGTTAGTATATACATACTAATTTAAATCAGCATGTCTACAATTTATTAATCGTAGAAAATTTCTTAAATCTGTAATACCGCGAAAACAGCTTCCAAATTCTCAATCCCTCCACTTTTAGCGGAATCCTCCGAGATCTCAACTCCAGAAATCACATACTACAAAATATAACCTATTGTAATCAAAACTCACGATTTGACATATTCAGCTTTAGACTTACACCAAAATATCATCGATAATTACAATTACCGATTCCTCCAACATTGATATACAAATCCATATTCATAATGTCCATAACTAATTACTCGTAGTGCTCATAATTATCCCTGAAAGCCATTTTCAGTACATTCCTTCTTCGGACCTCAACTAATCATATCCCATTCATAGATCAATCTTAGAAAAATAATTAGCTCTCATGCAGCTAATCGAAATAATCATCAATTCCCGGCAGCGGATACTTATAGTCAATTTGTTCAAATCATGTGAATCTATGCACATTCTCATTGTGACATCTTTTGATTCATAAAAACTATCGGGCTCCACATGGCAGAGAACTCAATCTACAAAGCCCCTATCTGACAACTTCTGAAGTTGCTTCATCACATCTTACCTTTCAGTAGATGCATACCGATACGAACAACAAGCTATTGGAGAAACTCCAGGGATCAAGTCAACACAAAATTTCATTTGTCTTTCAAGTGGCACATCAGACAAGTCTTCCAGAAACACATATGGAAACATTTGGGACAACACGCGCATCGGCCACAGTTTTCTCTTCAGTCTTGGTATCGATAACCTATACCAAACAAAACTCACAACCCTAAGCAATCAGCTTTCGGGACCTAACAATCATCATTAGACATTGATCCCCACTTCTCCAATACTCATATATACAATTCTCTCGCCTCCTTTCGGCGTAGTTATCTTTATTATTCCTTCATTGCAAACTACATGCGTCTTGTCACATATATTTAATAAGTTCTTTCTAATTATCGTATCAAATCACCGATCTCTATTGAAATCAAGTCAGGATTGAGTACTACCTCCTCAATCACTAAAGTACAATCATGATACACATGATCTACACTAACTAATGTGTTACTTAGCAATTTCAACATCAATCACAATAGACAACTTAGATCAAGGTATTTACACTTGTTGAGCAAAAGCAGTAAATACAAATAATTGATCGACACCCAAAATCAAACAGAACTCATGATCACCTCCGAATCATCCTTAGATTCCGAATCGTAGTACTAGACTTTTCTTTGATGTATAAGCAATTTCCCTAGTGTCCAAAGTCTCTTTAAACTTTTTATTGTTTAATCAAATTTCCATTTCATTAAATATTATATCCCTCTTCCGATAAATTATAATTCACACATATTTCTTAATTTATACTTCGCATTGCATATTCCAAATCTCTTTCAATATTAACACAAGTCACGTATTCTCATACCTTTGTTCGCTTTCTCAGAAATGCTTGAATTACTTTCCTTTCTGTTATAAAATTTACATATTTCGAATATTGAAATAGCCTCTTTGACTCCAACTACATCAAATTCTCATGAACAGTTCGTGTCATGTGTTCTCAGCCACAACCTTTGTAAGCTTAAAATATTCAATACAATGTACCTTACCGTTTCCTTTTAATACAAGTTGATGCTATTTTGTTTTATGATAAACACTACAAGTTGTTATCAATCCTTCAAACATATCACATAGGATACTAATACTGTAGGTCCCGAGAGGTTCCCAAAGTATATAGTTATAAGCTGTAGAGGGGGGGTGAATACAGCAATTTAAAAACTACACACTCTTTTCTCAATGTTTGTATGTATTATCAACAATTTGTTAATTACAAACAAGCTTGAATGCGGAAGAGTTCAAGCTGAGATGACAGATACAACAGTATGCTTACTAGTCTAAGACAGACTCGAACTAGTATACAATGAATACACTCACTAAGAAGCACTCACTGTGTTTACAAGACTTAAGGAACAGCTTAGGTAAAACAGCTTAGACACACAGATGCTGGTTTACAGAAGACTTGCATGCATGAAGATCACACTTGCACGTTCACTCTTGGTTTAAGCACTTAGCTTTCTTCACACTTCTTTCTGACCTTAGAAGCTTCCTTTTATACTCACTTAGAGGATCTCAGAGAAACATCTTCATTGGACAGAATGAAAAGGAAAAGTCTTGTTGAAAAGACAACATAACCTTTTCTGCACTTTTCTGAAAAGCAGACTTGTCTTCATATGTGCAGAACTTTTGTCTTTTTACTTTGTCTACTGTTGCATTGCCTTTAACTAATTTAGGAATGTCAACTTTGCGTCTTTCTTCCCTGTAAAGGCCTATTTTGATATAAGAAAAAGGTCTGTCACCCTTTTTCAAATATCCTTTTGTCTTCATGTTACAGAACAGCGTGGGCAGGCTGAGCAGTTCTGTTTTCCACTTTGTCTTCGACTTTGTAAACTGATCTTGTAGTCAAAAACAATACATGATGACTTGGAAACAATTCCATAAAGTGTTTAGCCTGTTCACAAAGAACAGGTTCTGTTCACAAAGAACAGAACACTTTAAAAATGCCCAAGCTGCTCAACAGTGTAGAGCAGCGTAGACAGTTTATGTCCAGCCTGATCAGCAGACTGAGCAGCTTGGACAAACTGTCTTGGTTGCAACACATGCAACATATAGAACAGCTTTAGACTGATATTGCAAATCATTTTCAGGTTTCAATAAGGCATATAACAGGCCTTAAATTTCAACCTTCCAAATGCATCAACAGGTTTGGATTATAAAAATGCCCCCCTCAGATGTAGAGCAGGTTTGACTGAGGCCTTTTTGTGCCTAACAATCTCCCCCTATTTGCAATAAACAGTCTAAGCTGGTCTTATCAAAAATCACTATATATTTTTACAGTAAATTTGCTGAAATAAAATTACAACATTACAGTAAAGTAAAAGATCAGTTTATATATACACTGATTCTTGATTACACTAGAACAACACATGTTCTTACAAGAGTACAACTAATGTACTAATGTATTTTACAACTAATGTAAAAGCAAAAATTACAACTTATGTAATAATGTACAACTAATGTACAAGATGTACAACTAATGTACAAGATGTTTGGACTGTTTGAGTTGGGAGCAAATAATGGCAAGCCTGTCCAACTGATGGACAGCTCCCATTCTTCACCTACCCAGACGGTAGATGGACTTCATATCAATGGAGAAGGATCCTGAACCATCCTTTCCAATTCTTCCCTTGGTATCCTCAAGTTCCTCAATTTCACTCCTGATAATCATGAACTTGGGATCATTGAGGCTCCCCTCTTTTTATGAAGCCTCTGAGCTGACCCAGACGGACTGCTCTCCATTTGCTAGGACTGCCTGAAAGGAAAAACTGCAAGATCTGAAGGGCGGCAAGTTGTCTCAGATCAACTTGTACAACTCTGAGGCTCTTGGAAGCACTTCTTCTGAGTAGGGGATCTTACAAAAAATGCCCCCAGCTCAGGTTCTTCTATAATCTTGCCATCCTCAAACTCTATTCCTTTAGGCAGACTATGATCAACTCCTTTTATTTCAAGGGCATAGTCGCCCTGTTCAATCAGCGTAAGGAGTAGCTCCATCTCTGTATCCTTCTTTGTCCTTCTGGCCTTTATTTTGGGGTATGTCACAGAGACACACTCTTTTACTTCTTTTGGAATCAGGCCTAGCTCACTTACTCTTTCCATCAGCTTCTTGATGTATGCCCTGATAGTCTTAGCCGTTTCTGACTTAGACTGGCTCAGGGCAACTGCCAGTTCCACCCATTCCCTGTATCCCATCTGTGCAACATCAGTGTGATCATAGGATTCCATTTCAGGGCCTGTTGCACCCATCGTGGTGATCTGAAGTTTCCACTGTGTGCCTTTTCTTGAAATGGGAACAGCTTTGACAATCGCTTCCTTGGCAAGCCTTCTAGTAGCAACATCATGAAATTTCTTTCTAGCCAAGTTGTCAAAGTGGAATTTGGCTCTGGCAAAGGGTACTGTTGATTTGGTCACAGAGACCTGAGTACCTTTCTCTACTTCCTTTTCTTTTTCTCCTGCTGATTTCCTGGCAGCTTCCATTATTTTCTTTTGCACCTCCAAGGTAGACATTTTAATTTTCTTTGCTTCATGGAGGGCAAAGGACTTAGCAGCTTTGGCAGATTCTTCTTCTTTTCTTAATTCCTCCAGAGCTTGAAGCTGTTCTTCCCTAAACTCAAAGTATTTGTGCATAGGGAGGCCCATCTCTTTGGCTCTGGTCTTGTGAAATTGCATTTCTGCCTGTTTCTGCTGCATAGGATCCTCAGCTACCTTTTCTTTTCCTTTAGCTGCTGCTTTAGTGACAGCAGCTTCAGGAATTTCTTCTTCTTCTTCTTCTTCTGATAGAATGAGGTGCCTCCTTTTGCTGCTAGGCCTGTCCTCAGGAATGATTTCCTCCCCCTTAGACTGAGCAGGGTTTGGAGAGACAACCTGAGTAGGCATAGTAGCTTGAGAAGCACCTTCAGCAGCACCCGTTTCAAAAATCTCTGCTGGCTGACCAGTGTGAGTTGCAGACACTAGTATCTCCTTAGGATAAGAAGTTTTCTCCCCCTTAGACTTAGTCTTCGAGGCAGATGAATTCTCCCCCTTTGAAGGAGATGAAGCAGCGACTTCAACACCTGGTCTGCCTGAAGACACAAAGTCAGCAGGCTTGCCAGCAGGTTTAGAGGATTTAGGACCAACAAGGCTGTTCACTAAGTAAGCCAAGTTATCCTTCACCTCACTAAGTTGGGAAAGACAGGTTTGAAGAGAAGATGTGTGGGAATCAGCAAGAGTGGTCAACTTAAGAAGATTTTCCCTATCAGACGCTGTGAACAGCAGAGATTGCAGCTGTGCAAGATGAAGTTCTAGAGAATCTCGCACATCAGCAAGGTCTGATGATACAGAGTTGGATAGGGAACCAATGATGGTCTGTAAGCTGGCCAAAGTGTTAGGAAGAGTAGAGTTGCAAGAATCAACTCATTTCGTTAAGTTTGAATTAGTTATGATTTTTCAAAGTCGATATAAATTTTCTGCCGAAAATCCGTAGTTTATAAACTTTAAATAACTAGTGATTCTTGTTGTTTATTAAAAGACTATTCGTATAAAAGTTATAAAACACATATATATTACTTGGTTTCAGAATATTAACACTTTTATGATGTGTTTATATATTCATAAACACATTTGAAGAAAACAACTTAAAAACAAAACTAGAAGTTTATAAACTTCAGTTTTTATGAAATTTGTTGTTGTTGGTGATTATATATATTATGAAAGACTTGTATAAACATAAATATAAGATGAAATAAGCTAGTATTTACTTACTTTAAAGTATGATATTGAGAGAAAGTTGAAACCCTTAGAAGACTGCAATTAAAACTCTTGGAATGTTGAAAGGATGCAAAGTTGCAAATTTTTGGCTTTAATGAGGTGGTGGCCGGATTTTAGAGAGAAAAAGAAGAGAGTTTTTGTTGTTGCAAGTGTGGAAATGAATGGAAGTTAAGTCCTCTATTTATAGGCAAGGAAGGTGGTCTTGTAATCATGAAAGACATGGGAGATGGAGATTGTGTGCAAGTTTGCACGAGCATGGGTAAAAAGTTGATGTATATGGTGCAAGGTTGAAAGAATAAAATATTGAGGTTGTGTACCTCCTATGGTGGCCGGCCATAGGAGGGTATATTATGTATTTTTTTTATTCAAAGTGTATTCTTGTATTTCCATTTTTATATAAATTCATAAATATTTTTAGATGCATTGTTTTAATGAATTGTTTTAGCCTTGTATAATTAATGTTAAGTAATTGTATTAGTGTATGATTAGTGTTGCTAATCATATATTAATTATGTACTTAGTTGAATTAATCCCTCATATCGTAAATTGATTGGAGTAATTGAATTCCCGATTCATCGCACCGATGTATTTGATTCTAATTGAGTTGAATCTTCTAATAAACATTGTTAATCACCTTGATTAATTTCTAACGATCACTGATTAGGTAATAATTGGCTATTAATTACAAATTATGTCGTAGTTGCTAACCTGGTTTAATGCCGGATGTTACAACTCATTTCTTTCCTTCTCAAGTAAATCTTTAGTTAACGAAAACTCTTTTTCAAAAGCAAAAAATTCTTCATACTTGTTTGAATCATAATTTTGATCAGAAAGATTTGTCTTAGAAAGTGTTTGTTCAAGATCTTTTAATTTCTTGTACAACTCAGATATTTAAGTCAAAAGATATTTTAACTGAGTTGCATTCTGAAAAATGTTATTGTTTAGACTCATAAAGTTCTTTTGTTAATTCAGATATTCTCAATTTAAGCATATGAATCTCAGATTTCAATACTTTCTGGTTTTCTTCAAATTTTAAAACTTGTTCTTTCGATCTTTTGACATCATGTAAAGCAAAAGCCTTATCTGTATTTAATTGTACGAGAACATCATATTGCTCTTACGAATCTGTTCAGATTCAATAAGTTTTACAATCAGCTCAGACTTTGTAAATTTCAAAAAATGATTATGATCATTTGCCATTTTGAATTGCTGATATTGAACTTCCAAGATCTTTTATGGAAAAATGAGTGATTTACAGATTGAAGCTCTCAAAGATGTATCTGTGAATGATAACTTGTTGAAAATCAGCTCTGAATTGAATTTTTGACGTTGAAATATCAGCTTTTCTGTAGAAAAATGCTCGTAACTTTTTTCTGGAGTCGAATTAGGCCTCGAAATTTGCCCAAACCAGCTTCGCCTATTTAAGAAATTGTAGATCTCGGTTCAAGCCTCGTTTTGACATATGGTAGGTCTTCTAATGATGTTCAAGTAAAAGTTACGACCAATTAAAGTAGCGAATGTCAATGTCGGATGCCTAATGATCAACCTCGGATGACTAAGAATAAAAATCGGATGCTTAATGATCAAACTCGGATGACTAAGAACCAAACTCGATTGACTCTATATCAAACTCGGTTGATAAAGGGTCAAACTCAGTCAGTGAAGGCTAAAACTCGGTCAATGAAGGCTAAAACTCGGTCAATACAGACTAAAACTCGATCTGTAAAGAGTAAATTTCAATCAATACAGGGTAAAACTCGGTCAACTCTATGAACGTAGTATTGCCCGAGTTTTAACAAATTTCAACAAAAACAAAATCAGGTTCAAACTTTTTTCAACAAAAATTCATGAATTAACCTCAAATTGATATCGAAGATGTGTTTTACACACAGAAACACTTTTTGTGAAGTGTTTTTGGCTAATTTCAGATTAAACACCCTAATTGAAAGCGACCAAAAGTTCCTACTATTTCACGCAAAAGAGGTGTATGGAAAAAGGGAAGAGGGAGGTATCGAAACCTCTCCCATGCAGCTGTGATAGGATATTCATATTTAGGGTGAATATGAAGAACACGACTCTTTCAAAAAAAATTTGAAAAATTCCGAATTAAAACTTCTGTGTTTGGAATTAAAATCTGAGACTTATATCAATCAAATTATCTTTAAAAATGCCACCTTCAATCCAATTTTCATTCCATTTCATCCACTCAATCAAAAACCTCGAATGATTTTCTAATTTTTCAATTTCTTCGATGAAGAACAGTTCATAAAATTTTTTTCAGATTCAAATTCACTCAATTCTTGCCATATTAGACTCTGATACCAATTGATAATTCAATATTTAACAATTCAATACACAATTAAACAAAAAATTAATACAAGATCAGATCACAATATATCGAATGCTTAACATTGAGATGAGAGATATTACATTTCGGTTCCTTGATATCTTGCAAAGCAATGTACAAACCTATCTGCTCAGATCCGTATCTTATGCAAATTCAACTGTCACCCTCTACAGTACTCCTATTCTATATATATATATATATATATATATATATATATATATATATATATATATATATATATATATATATATATATATATATATATATATATATATATATATATATATATATATATATATGTATATGTATATACAAAACAAACTATTGTGTAATTACAAAATACACCCCTAAACTTTACAATAAAATTGTTTTCTTCTTTATTTATAAATGTACCCAACAGCTTCAGTCGGGATAGCCGATCAACTATGCTTCATCATGCAGCATGGCCCCGATGACGTAGATGACCCACCAGCATTTGAGAGGTTGCTTGCCATCCAGGAGCCGATCTATATGGAGTTATGCCTTGACTTTTTGAGTACCGTGGCTCTGGATGAGACATGTTTTGAGTATGGCCGTCCACAGATGATATCTTTTCGCCTGGGTGATGTGGAGCATCACTTTTCGTTACGTCAATTCGCTGTCAAGACAGGCCTATACACAGAGGCCGAAGCTGAGCACCCAGACTTTGATATCGCTGCCAGCGAACCTCCTGCTGACTTTGATCACAGACAACTATGAGACATGATCGTAGAAGGAGAGTTTACCAACTCTTCTAGGTCCTCTGCATTTAGAGACCCTATTCTTCGATTGTTTTAGTGCATTTTAGTATTGATACTCTTTGGCTGAGGAGTTGATGCTAGTATCGTTTAGCAAAATGACTTAGCCGGGATGCATTGAATTCTGAGGGAGGAGCGTCGGTTCATGTTGCCTATCTATTGGCACATTTTCTCAGGCATGCCTCCGGGGTTCATCTATCCAGTGCTATCACGAGTGGATCTTATATTACTATATTGCCCGTCAGTTAGGTGTTCTTACTCCCGATCGAGAGGCTTGCCTTACATGTGTATTCACTGAGAGGGTTACACCGATCACACTTCAGACGCTCTGGAATACGAGTTTACTTGATGATCGGGATCACATCCTCCCACCACGTCTCGATGTTGACACATACTTTGAGTCCAATCCAGAGCCCTCACCTCAACACCATGATCGACCACCTACACCCACCCACCCACTAAACTGACATACCCGACACGTCCGCCCACTTATCCTCCACTTTTAACCCATCAGCCTCCCCTATGCTTCGACCAGGTTTCACCTTCTCTGATCCTGTCACTTCATATGCTTATGCTTCCGAGCAAATCCTTCTTCATCAGGCTATACATACCATCATGACTACCATGGGCATCCGACCACTGCCACCACCTACATATAGCCTTCCTCCTGCTCCGGTCGTTGCTCCACATGTTCCTGCAGCTATGCCTACCACTACCAGATAAGGAGCAGGTCCTCCGCCATTCTTCACCCACCCCTTCTCACCACTCGCCTACCCCTGTTGACCCACCCACAATTCACACCCCACCCACTACCTATGCCTTCTCTTTTGGTGTCGGACCGTCGTGACTATTTTAGATGTCGATTTTCACGAGTTGTACATGATCTTTATATTTTTGTTATTCTTTAGTATTTGTTTTATGTTCATATGTACTCAACACTTTCTATTATATTTTTGAGTAGGGTTCATTGTTATATAATCTCATGTGGTTTCTGATGTATGGTTTCTTTGTGCTTGAATGTGTTTAAGGTGGGACACTGGTAGAGACGCTTGCTGGCAATAAGTTCAGCTTCATCGTTCAGATCCGCCTAAGTGCTTTCTTCATTATCAGGTTTCAAGATCACATCCTAAGATTAACTGGTTTGAATCAATCAGAGTATAAAACCAATAACCTTGTATTGAATCAAAGTCCAATTAAGAAGTTTGCGGAATAACACTTAACTGTTTTAAGAAAAGCTTTCAAAACAAATAACACATAAATATAATCATTAATCAAATCTTTTATATTGCAAAACTCAATGATTGCAATCACCTCTAATCTGTTTGATTAGACGAAGAACACAGATTTTTCATAGGGTTATACAACCTTAGAGGCTTATGAAAACTTAATCAGAAAAGCAATTACAACTAAATCAAAACAAGTACGTGTAGACTTACAATAGAAAAACCTATTCTATGTATATATAATGCCTCTGATTTGTTTCCTTGAGAGACTCTGATTTCTCTGGTAGTAGATATGCTTGAATCTTTGAATATATATCTTTTCCTGAATTTCAGCACTTTCTGTTTATTGAGCTGTTAAGCAGCTTGAACTTGAACACTGGCATCTTGAACTTTTGAACTAGCAGTTCGAACTTTCTCAAATAACAGCTTGAACTTTGTAATTGCACAGAAAATCTACTAACAGTTTGAGAAATCTAACTAACAGCTTGACATACTTACAATATTTCCCAACACTCTCCCCCTAACTTAAATTCTTTATACAAGACATTAAGTTTTTTTCTTGTACAAATAAGGAAATAAAATATTGTAGGTCCCGAAAGGTTTCCCAAGTGTATAGTTCTAAGTTGTAAGGGGGGGGGGGGTGAATACAGCTATTTAAAACTTAACAATCTTTTTCTCAATGTTTGTGTATATTATTAACAAGTGTTAATTACAAACAAGCTTGAATGCGAAAAGGTTCAAGCTGAGATGACAGATACAACAGTTGGTTAACTAATCCAAGACTCACTCAGACTAGGTACAATGAATACACTCACTTAGAAGCACTCACTGTTTTTACAAGACTCAGAAGGACATCTTACATAAGAACAGCTTAGACACACTCGCCTGTTTTTATATAAGCAGACTAGCATGCATGGAATAACACACTTCAATGCACATTCTGATTTCACACTCTTGATTATCTCTTTATCCTTAGAAGCTTCCTTTTATACTCAAAAGGAGAATCTCAGTGAAGCTTCTATATTGGACAGAAGAGATAGTGGAGAGTCTTTCCAAAAGGACAAAACACCTTTCTGCATGTTTTGATAAAGTATATTTGTCTTCACATGGCAGAATCTTTGTCTTTTCCTTTTTGTCACTGTTGCATAAGGCTTTAACCAAAAGAGGAATGTCATCTTTGCATCTTTCTTATTTTTCTAATGCCATTTTGATATAAGAAAAGGGTTGTCACCCTTTTCAAATATCTGTTTATCTTCATGTGACAGAACAACGTGGGCAGGCTGTGCAGTTCTGTTTTCCACTTTGTCTTCGACTTGTAAACTGAACTTCCAAGATCTTTTATGGAAAAATGAGTGATTTACAGATTGAAGCTCTCAAAGATGTATCTGTGAATGATAACTTGTTGAAAATCAGCTCTGAATTGAATTTTTGACGTTGAAATATCAGCTTTTCTGTAGAAAAATGCTCGTAACTTTTTTCTGGAGTCGAATTAGGCCTCGAAATTTGCCCAAACCAGCTTCGCCTATTTAAGAAATCGTAGATCTCGGTTCAAGCCTCGTTTTGACATATGGTAGGTCTTCTAACGATGTTCAAGTAAAAGTTATGACCAATTAAAGTAGCGAATGTCAATGTCGGATGCCTAATGATCAACCTCGGATGACTAAGAATAAAAATCGGATGCTTAATGATCAAACTCGGATGACTAAGGACCAAACTCGATTGACTCTATATCAAACTCGGTTGATAAAGGGTCAAACTCAGTCAGTGAAGGCTAAAACTCGGTCAATGAAGGCTAAAACTCGGTCAATACAGACTAAAACTCGATCTGTAAAGAGTAAATTTCAATCAATACAGGGTAAAACTCGGTCAACTCTATGAACGTAGTATTGCCCGAGTTTTAACAAATTTCAACAAAAACAAAATCAGGTTCAAACTTTTTTCAACAAAAATTCATGAATTAACCTCAAATTGATATCGAAGATGTGTTTTACACACAGAAACACTTTTTGTGAAGTGTTTTTGGCTAATTTCAGATTAAACACCCTAATTGAAAGCGACCAAAAGTTCCTACTATTTCACGCAAAAGAGGTGTATGGAAAAAGGGAAGAGGGAGGTACGGAAACCTCTCCCATGCAGCTGTGATAGGATATTCATATTTAGGGTGAATATGAAGAACACGACTCTTTCAAAAAAAATTTGAAAATTCCAAATTAAAACTTCTGTGTTTGGAATTAAAATCTGAGACTTATATCAATCAAATTATCTATAAAAATGCCACCTTCAATCCAATTTTCATTCCATTTCATCCACTCAATCAAAAACCTCGAATGATTTTCTAATTTTTCAATTTCTTCGATGAAGAACAGTTCATAAAATTTTTTTCAGATTCAAATTCACTCAATTCTTGCCATATTAGACTCTGATACCAATTGATAATTCAATATAAAACAATTCAATACACAATTAAAAAAAAAAATTTAATACAAGATCAGATCACAATATATCGAATGCTTAATATTGAGATGAGAGATATTACATTTCGGTTCCTTGATATCTTGCAAAGCAATGTACAAAGCTATCTGCTCAGATCCGTATCTTTTGCAAATTCAACTGTCCCTCTACAGTACTCTTATTCTATATATATATATATATATATATATATATATATATATATATATATATATATATATATATATATATATATATATATATATATATATATATATATATATATATATATATATATATATATATATATATATGTATATATATATATATATGTATATGTATATACAAAACAAACTATTGTGTAATTACAAAATACACCCCTAAACTTTACAATAAAATTGTTTTCTTCTTTATTTATAAATGTACCCAACAGCTTCAGTCGGGATAGCCGATCAACTATGCTTCATCATGCAGCATGGCCCCGATGACGTAGATGACCCACCAGCATTTGAGAGGTTGCTTGCCATCCAGGAGCCGATCTATATGGAGTTATGCCTTGACTTTTTGAGTACCGTGGCTCTGGATGAGACATGTTTTGAGTATGGCCGTCCACAGATGATATCTTTTCGCCTGGGTGATGTGGAGCATCACTTTTCGTTACGTCAATTCGCTGTCAAGACAGGCCTATACACAGAGGCCGAAGCTGAGCACCCAGACTTTGATATCGCTGCCAGCGAACCTCCTGCTGACTTTGATCACAGACAACTATGAGACATGATCGTAGAAGGAGAGTTTACCAACTCTTCTAGGTCCTCTGCATTTAGAGACCCTATTCTTCGATTGTTTTAGTGCATTTTAGTATTGATACTCTTTGGCTGAGGGGTTGATGCTAGTATCGTTTAGCAAAATGACTTAGCCGGGATGCATTGAATTCTGAGGGAGGAGCGTCGGTTCATGTTGCCTATCTATTGGCACATTTTCTCAGGCATGCCTCCGGGGTTCATCTATCCAGTGCTATCACGAGTGGATCTTATATTACTATATTGCCCGTCAGTTAGGTGTTCTTACTCCCGATCGAGAGGCTTGCCTTACATGTGTATTCACTGAGAGGGTTACACCGATCACACTTCAGACGCTCTGGAATACGAGTTTACTTGATGATCGGGATCACATCCTCCCACCACGTCTCGATGTTGACACATACTTTGAGTCCAATCCAGAGCCCTCACCTCAACACCATGATCGACCACCTACACCCACCCACCCACTAAACTGACATACCCGACACGTCCGCCCACTTATCCTCCACTTTTGACCCATCAGCCTCCCCTATGCTTCGACCAGGTTTCACCTTCTCTGATCCTGTCACTTCATATGCTTATGCTTCCGAGCAAATCCTTCTTCATCAGGCTATACATACCATCATGACTACCATGGGCATCCGACCACTGCCACCACCTACATATAGCCTTCCTCCTGCTCCGGTCGTTGCTCCACATGTTCCAGCAGCTATGCCTACCACTACCAGATAAGGAGCAGGTCCTCCGCCATTCTTCACCCACCCCTTCTCACCACTCGCCTACCCCTGTTGACCCACCCACAATTCACACCCCACCCACTACCTATGCCTTCTCTTTTGGTGTCGGACCCTCGTGACTATTTTAGATGTCGATTTTCACGAGTTGTACATGATCTTTATATTTTTGTTATTCTTTAGTATTTGTTTTATGTTCATATGTACTCAACACTTTCTATTGTATTTTTGAGTAGGGTTCATTGTTATATAATCTCATGTGGTTTCTGATGTATGGTTTCTTTGTGCTTGAATGTGTTTAAGGTGGGACACTGGTAGGGACGCTTGCTGGCAATAAGTTCAGCTTCATTGTTCAGATCCGCCTAAGTGCTTTCTTCATTATCAGGTTTCAAGATCACATCCTAAGATTAACTGGTTTGAATCAATCAGAGTATAAAACCAATAACCTTGTATTGAATCAAAGTCCAATTAAGAAGTTTGCGGAATAACACTTAACTATTTTAAGAAAAGCTTTCAAAACAAATAACACATAAATATAATCATTAATCAAATCTTTTATATTGCAAAACTCAATGATTACAATCACCTCTAATCTGTTTGATTAGACGAAGAACACAGATTTTTCATAGGGTTATACAACCTTAGAGGCTTATGAAAACTTAATCAGAAAAGCAATTACAACTAAATCAAAACAAGTACGTGTAGACTTACAATAGAAAAACCTATTCTATGTATATATAATGCCTCTGATTTGTTTCCTTGAGAGACTCTGATTTCTCTGGTAGTAGATATGCTTGAATCTTTGAATATATATCTTTTCCTGAATTTCAGCACTTTCTGTTTATTGAGCTATTAAGCAGCTTGAACTTGAACACTGGCATGTTGAACTTTTGAACTAGCAGTTCGAACTTTCTCAAATAACAGCTTGAACTTTGTAATTGCACAGAAAATCTACTAACAGTTTGAGAAATCTAACTAACAGCTTGACATACTTACAATATTTCCCAACAATCTCCCCCTAACTTAAATTCTTTATACAAGACTTTAAGTTTTTTTTTGTACAAATAAGGAAATAAAATATTGTAGGTCCCGAAAGGTTTCCCAAGTGTATAGTTCTAAGTTGTAAGGGGGGGGGGGGGGAATACAGCTATTTAAAACTTAACAATCTTTTTCTCAATGTTTGTGTATATTATTAACAAGTGTTAATTACAAACAAGCTTGAATGCGAAAAGGTTCAAGCTGAGATGACAGATACAACAGTTGGTTAACTAATCTAAGACTCACTCAGACTAGGTACAATGAATACACTCACTTAGAAGCACTCACTGTTTTTACAAGACTCAGAAGGACATCTTACATAAGAACAGCTTAGACACACTCGCCTGTTTTTATATAAGCAGACTAGCATGCATGGAATAACACACTTCAGTGCACATTCTGATTTCACACTCTTGATTATCTCTTTATCCTTAGAAGCTTCCTTTTATACTCAAAAGGAGAATCTCAGTGAAGCTTCTTCATTGGACAGAAGAGATAGTGGAGAGTCTTTCCAAAAGGACAAAACAACTTTCTGCATGTTCTGATAAAGTATATTTGTCTTCACATGGCAGAATCTTTGTCTTTTCCTTTTTGTCACTGTTGCATAAGGCTTTAACCAAAAGAGGAATGTCAACTTTACATCTTTCTTCTTTTTCTAATGCCATTTTGATATAAGAAAAGGGTTGTCACCCTTTTGAAATATCTGTTTATCTTCATGTGACAGAACAACGTGGGCGGGCTGTGCAGTTCTGTTTTCCACTTTGTTTTCGACTTGTAAACTGATCTTGTAGTAAAAAACAATACATGAGGACTTGGAAACAAATTCCATAAAGTGTTTAACCTGTTCACAAAGAACAAGTTCTGTTCACAAAGAACAGAACACTTGTAAACTGTACAAGCTGCTCAACAGAATAGAGCAGCGTAGACAGTTTATGTCCAGCCTGTTCAGCAGACAGAATAGCTTGGACAAACTGCCTTTGTTGCAACGAATGCAACATGGTAAACAGCTTTAGACTAATATTGCATATCACTTTCAGGTATCAATAAGGCATATAACAAGCCTTAAATTCAACCTTAAAGAGCATCAACAGGTTTGATTAAAGAATCTCCCCCTCAGATGTACAGCAGGTTTGATTGAGGCCTTTTTGTGCCTAACAAATATAGTAAAACTGTTATCTACAAACTAAGGCATCCAAAAACTTACAGCTGTGAAAGTTTCTGCTTAATTGCCTTCAAAAATTCTATTTTCATCTATTCTTTATCACAATATATCTTTACTGAGCTTATTAGTAGTAACCACGCTCTTGGAAGATCAAAGAATTCAAAATTGAAAAACATGTTGGATCCATTTGCAAATTTGAGTCTTTATGTCTTTGATTCACATATAGATCAACATGTGCAATCTTCATATCCTTGGCATCTTCTATATCTCTTCTGATAGATTCTGGATCAAAAATGCTCTTCAGATCCTTTACACTCTGCTTGACCCAAAGAAGTGGAGACCTAGATTCACTAACTGTTCCAATACAATGCATTTGTGTCAACTCTTCTCTGGTCATCTTCTGTACAAGGTGAACTATGCTTTTGTATTCTTCTTCAGGACCAGCTTCTCTTTTGACTACAAAATGATATCTTAAATCAATGTCATCCATTGACTTAGCATACCAGTAGGTAATTTGAGGCTTGGAGAAGTCATGCAGATCGAGGGTCTTTTCGATTTCCATCAGCTTTTGAAGCTGATGCTCAAACAACACCCTTTTTACCTGATCAAGCTTTGATTGTTGGATAGCTTCTGATTGAGGATCATTATCAACAGCTTGAACAAGAGGAGAAGGATCACTGACACCAGTTTGAACTGGTTCTTGTTGGACTTGTTGGCCATGACTGAGCCATTTTCCTTGGACCATTTTCTGTTGGCCATGACTGAGCCATTTTCCTTGGACCATTTTCTGTTGGCCATGACTGAGCCATTTTCCTTGGAATTCCAACCAATGAAGAGAAATTGATCAAAATTTTTAGTGATCTGCCTTTGAATGCCCTGTTGGCATTTTCCTTTTCTTTTGATTCTCCTTGACCACAAACCCTCTTAGGTAATCACCTAAGGTTTCATCATCTTTCATTGGAGCATGGGTTTGCTGGTCCAAGAGATCATCCTGTTCCTCTGCTAATATTCTTGCAAGTTCAGCATCATGAGCAACCTGGGCTTCTTTAGAAGAAATTTTAATCTTTAGAGATTCAATAAGTATGCCCTTGCCCTTATCTCTGGATGCAGATGCTGTGGATTGGACTGTACTGACAGGAGCCTGATTTCCTTCTCTGATAACAACCCCAGTTGTTCTGATTGGAGCAACTTGAGTTTCTAGGCTAACAGCTTGAGTAGCTGTTGGGACTGTTAGCCTAGAATCTAGGACTGTTGGAGCAGGAGCTGAAGTTGTTTGGACTGAAATAGGGATCTCCTGATTCTCCCCCTTTTTGGATGCATTGGTTTGGCCAGGAGGACCTACAACCTTTGCCATTAGGGTTCGAATCATTTTCTCGAGTTGAATGATCTTATTTCCACAGAGGGTGAACCCTTGATGAAAATAATCCATCCTCTGATGTTGAGCTGCTACTGCCTGTTGGAGTGCTATGATTTGTGCCCCCAGTGTAGCAATACGGGACTGGTGATGCTCCAATATTGCTATAACAGGTTTCATCTGAGGATCCGTCAATATCATTAGTTGCAGACTAGCCTCAAGATCAGCAAATGAGAGTGGTGCTTATGATCTATCACTGGCAGGAATTCCAGAAGTAGAAACATTTGGACCCCTCCGTTCTTGGTACTGGGGACTTCCAGAAGGTGCTTGCACACCTTCTGTTGCCATGGGAGTGGTCTTATTCATGTTGACACTGGCCTGTGCCTCTTTTGCAGAGACATCAATAGTGTCAGCCACAGAACCCATATGGACATCCTCTGTTGGGATGGCCACCTCCAAATTGAGGATGGGAGTGTCCTCAGTGGGTGCCCTTTGGGTATTCTGTGCAGAATTGTCCTCCTGCACAGGGATATTTGGCTATGGTATTAGGGCTGAGGAGGAAGGAGCTCCTGAAACCCTTTGTCTTTTATATTGTATGAGTGGGGATGTGGGTTTGATAGAAGGAGCCGATTGAGTATTTGTATCATGAGGAGTGGGTTGAGGTCCTGGGGGTGCAGCAGTGATAGAAGGCTGAGTCTGCTCAGGACCTTCTCCTCTGTTTATTGGATTGATGCGCAGCATTGCAGAGGGCAATGGGACATCTATATTCAAAAAAATTGGCACTAGGTTTTAAAAGTCTTTTTATTGATGGTAAAGAGTGCCTATGAGAAACATGTATCCTTTTATGTATATTGAAATTATTGCAAGTTCTTGCAATTATTTCAGCCAAAAAGCGAGGATACATCAAAAATTTCCCATCCTTTAGGGCATGATGCCTTAACGTCCCCTAAAAAATCATGTTAGAAAAATTGAACTGTTGGCCCGTTGATATACATACTAAGGCAGTGGCTATATTAGAAGAAAATTCTGACCAACCAGTTCTTTTAGGGCTTATGCACTGTAGTATAACATGCACAAGGTATTTCCCCTTAGGGGCAAAATGTGCTTTAAAGAAAGTGAAAGAATCAGTAGGGCCCCTATACCCTATAGCAAAAAGACCTTCATGTAAGGCAGTAAGGGATAGATCAGAAATACATGTGGCATCTTGAAGATGCAAGTGTTGGCGGATGATGTCCTCAGTGATAGTGATAGTGTTGCCATCGATTTTGGATGTCAAAGAAGTGACTCCGTTGATGGTTTTGACAGAGGCATATTTCCAGAATTGTTCTATATGGGATATGTAGATGGTGGGATTAATAGTGAGGGCATGATGGATATGGGAACTTCGAAGGAAGTCCATCATGTCGTGGAAAGGTTGATGGTCAGTGTGTTTGAGAGAAAAGGGGAGACAGTTGTGTTCTTTGACAAACTCCATTGACGATCAAACGGTGATTTATGGTTTTAGAGAAGTGTGTGTGAATCGCTCAGAGAGAAAAGGAAGCTCGTGGAAGATATTTTTGCAACTGGTAGTTACAATTGAACGAAACTGGAACCTTTAAAGGTTTGGGGGTTTCAAAAATATCTAATCCCGCGCACACACTTATAAGAATTTATCAAATTACCCTGCACACTTTGACAGATCAAGTGAAACAACTAACAGTCCGAGTGAAATGAACTAGCAGCTTGAGAGAAGACTCAAGCTGTTAGTTTAAAAGTTGTTAGCCCTAAAATAGTGTATAATTAAATATAATAAAAGTCTAGGTTCAATTTATAATTAGGAATAGTTTACTTTGGGGGGAATCTTAATTTCCAAGACTTTAAGGGGAGTGTTTGGACAAACCCCCAAAGTAAGTTTAGGTATAAATGATATTGTTCTCCTAGGGTTTGAGAAGTAGTGAAAGAGGAGCCTCCAACTAGAGTGTGTGCTTTGAGTGTGTGAAAGTTCCTAGAGATTGAGTGTTCAAATTCTCTATTTGTAATCTTCATATTCTTAATACAAATCGTTTGATTATTGTTTTTGAGTGAAAAATATACTGGGAATCAAAGTTTTCAATTGGTATCAGAGCAAGAAGATTGGATTTAAACTTGAAATCTCATATTTGTTCGTGTTCTTCACAAAAAACGTCATGAAATTGGGCTGAAACTTCAAAAAATCACCAAACATTCATACGATGTCCATTTAAGCTAATTTTTGGATATGTTGTGCGAGTATATGCCAAAAACATCCTGTCAAAATTTCAGAGGCTAACTCCAAATATCGAGGGATTAATCACAATTTTACTATTCTGGTCATTTTCGGTTACGTTTTTGTGATTATATTTTTTATTTGAGTGATATACTTGTTGAAATGATCTGAAATTTTGCATGAATGATCTTATATGTTAGATAATTTGCTCTGAAATTTTCATGATCTAATTTGAAGTATCCAAGGAGTAATTGCATTTTTTAAATCTAATTGTTCTTCGTGTTCTTCGCAAAAATCAAAGGTTTTGCTCTGAATTCTATGTTAATATTCCATTTTTGTTTGGTTTTCTATTCCATAATCATAAGCAATTAAATTTTGTACTGATTTCGAGCATTTCTTGTTCGATAATTACAAGTTTGTTGAATCATTGAAATTGTTAATCGGTAAATTCTTAAGTGTTATTCACGGTTTAGTGCTTCCAGAGGGCATAACTTTTGACTGGAACTTCGTTAGACGGCCTACAATACGTCAAAACGAAGCTTGAAACGAGAACTACGACCTCACCGAAATTCGGACCCATCCGAATTAGTACATCCGAATTCGGATCATCCGAATTTCGGGTCCGGGTCTATCCAAACTTTTGACATTCAGTGCTTCCAGAAGGCATAACTTTTGACTGGAACATCGTTAGACGGCCTACAATACGTCAAAACGAAGCTTGAAACGAGATCTACGACCTCACCGAAATTCAGACCCATCCAAATTCGGACCTATTTGAATTCGGACATCCGAATTCGGATCATTCGAATTTCGGGTATCGGTCTATCCAAACTTTTGACATTCAGTGCTTCCAGAGACCATAACTTTTGACTGGAACATCGTTAGACGGCCTACCATACGCCGAAACGAAACTAGAAACGAGATCTACAATTTCTTTATTAGAAAAGCTGAAGTTTCAACGTCAAAAACCCATTTCTGATCCAAGTTTCTCTAAGTTACCAACCTCGGATACATCCGAACTTGTGAAGTTTCTGAGTTTTTCCAGTTTCCAATCTAGAAGATCCACCTTTTGCACTCCACAATCATGGCTCAAGGATTTTCCACACATGAAAAGACTGTCGAGGAGGAGAAAGTTGATATATCTCCAGTCTGTCTCATGAACCACTCCAAACAGGTACAAAGTTCTTCATCTTCATCTGATTTATTTGATATACAATCCTTATCTGATTTTAAATCTAGTGATGAATTTGATGAACTGCATGCACAACTACATGAATTAAAGAATGAATTGATTGCTGAAAAACAACAATCCACTTTGTATAAAAAGGAATGGCTAAACAACCATGATGTGATAAAGAAGATGTTGATTGAAAAGGTAGATGTTGAGGATAGGAATAAATACATTTAATCTTGTATGGATAAACTCACTGATGAAAGGAACTCTATAAGATCCGAAATATCTGTTCTTTCAAAACACTTAGAGTCCGTAAGCATGGAAAACATAGACAGTTTGGAAAAATACAAAAATGATAGAAGAAGAAATAATAGGTTTGTACTCTCGCATAAAGACCCTAGATGATGAATTTCTAAAACGGGGTCAAACTGAACAAACTATTCATTTAAACCAACCCAAAGAGACTAGGTTTTATCATTCCAAACAAGGAATTGGTTTTAAAAATCCTAAGTACTTGAAAAAGGTTCAACAAGTTTTACCTATTTTTTTATGACATGAGATATATGGGTGTTGGGTTGAAATCTTTCGTTTATCAATCATCGGAAGAAATTTTAACCCAAGAGGATGAGAAACGAATTGAAAACAAAGAAAAAGAAATGTCTTTCAAAAATGATGAGCTAAACGAGAGTTATCCCTATAGAGTACCTACTCTAGAGGAAGACTTCTTGTCTAGTTATTCAGAAACTGAAATGAAAGTTGTACCTATAAAACCAATCCCTCACCTTTACATTCCTACAAAAGTTCTTCAACATCAAATTACTATTTTAGAAAAGGAATTAAAGACAACTCGAAAGAAAGCTCTTGATTATCAAGAAGCTCTTCTCAAGAGTGAGGAAAAATTGGCAAATCAATGTTTTGAACAAAATGTAGAATTAACCATCTATAAAGAAAAGCTTGACACAGTTTCAGAATGGTTAAATTCTCATATAAAAGAATGAAAGGCTTCTCATCCTACAAAAGTCTATCTCACATCATCTGAAAAATGTAAAGCCAAGGTTGAAGTTTCTTCTGTCAGTCGTAAAGGTGAGTGCTCCAAATCTTCCAAAGCTGAGGTTTCAAAGAAGACTCGGAGTCAATCTAAGTCTTCCAAGAAACCCACTCACCAAGGAAAAGAAAATTTTTCAAAGTCTAAGTCTTCCAAACGTACGAACTCTCATTGTTTTGTTCCTACAGATCATGCAAGAAGGATTCCTAAAATAACACCTCTTGATTTTCAAAGTTTCTTTATGAAAAAGGCAGTCATGCCTGAATCTTTTGTGAAAATCGATAGTAGTGCTAGTGTGCCTGGAAAGGATGTTGCTAGTAATCCTTTGAAATACTCCTTTTGCAATCTGTTTCAATTATATCCAAAAAGCTTTCGGCGTGCTGTTCCAGAAATGACTAAGTTTGTACCTTATCCTGAAAAACGAAAATGCCGCCAATCTAAGAAAACAAAAGTGCATGCCTCATCAACGCCTGACAAATTGGAAAAACCATCGCCAAAGGCCAAGCCTAAGGAATTTCCGAAGTCACCCAAGCCAAAGGTTGTTCCATTACCTAAGGTTGTTTCAGAATCAGCTGGACCTATATGCAAATGGGTGCCAAAAGGTACTGCATCTAAACCTGTGTCGAATGATAAATGGATTCCTACTGTTGTGTTGTTACATGACGATGGAAATCCTAAATCTAACAAGAAAGGACCCATCTTTCGATGGGTACCAAAAGTGGTTTAACTTTTTTTGCAGGTTAAATGGTTTTCAGATCACTTCAGACTGGAACCCGGACTTCAATGTAAAGGCTTCTGATCACTCAGTTCAGGACCCGATCTTCAAAGCAATGGCTTCTACTTACTTCCGAGTGGAACCCATACTTCAAAGCAATGGCTTCTGCATCATGACAGATCAGAACCCGATCTTTCATGTTTAGATGGTTTCTAAACACCCAGTTTAGAACCCATGTTTACGCGACTTCTCTGGAATTTTCTCTACTTTTTATGCTTATCAGTTTGAGTTTGAGTTTCATTCTTGAAATTTACTCATAACATTTTATGTTTCACTGATACTGTTCTTATTTGCAGGGGGAGTTTCAGATGCGCTTTGAAGATGACATCTTAACGAAAAGTGTGTAAGCATTTGAATACTCTAATGCACACTTTAAAAGGTTTTGTTAGACTAATCTGATTCTCTGATTGAATAAATTTCCACCAAGATTAATTGATCTAATCTTCGTGATGATCTTGATCTCATTCTTCCTGAGATTCTCTCATATATTCTGATTTCTCCCACATAGTCTGATTCTCTCATACATCAAGTTTCTCCCATATAAGCTAATTCTTTCATGATAGTCTGATTCATTTCCAAATCTCATATCAGACTTTCTATTGAAGTTCTCTCATACATTCTCTCAAACTTCCCAAGATATTTCATTCAACTCTCATCAATCTTCTGGAATACCCCATGAGCTTAACTACTATATCCTTCAAGATATCATGCTGACTCCGATGATGCCGAATATGTGTGATTAGACATATATATATCATTCCTATGGTCTAAACCAGAGCCGGAAGACCTACCCAAGGAGCAAACCACTTTAGTTTGTGTGAGTAAGGGTTCTTAGGTCAATTAGTTGAGGAGTGTTAGTTACCACGAGGTACTAGCTCGGTCGAGCATAGATAAAATGCAAATGAGAGGGTTTATCGAAAGGATATGGGGTGCATCATGAGCTAAAAGTGAGCCGGGGGGAGTACAGTTGAAAAATGACGAGAGCTGAGGGATGAGAAAGGATTAAAAGAAAAGATAAATCCTACCAACATCGTGTCAGTCTGCTGGGTTTCCTACATCTGCTACCAAATTCCATGTGTTGGAATTAGGTATTGAACAAAACGTCATGGACCCAGTGACGCATGCGCCTAACCCCCCCTAGCTACTCAGTTGTCTCTTAAAAGACTTCTGTTTCAATTCACACGGAGTTATATCACATACTCTATCGATATATCATTTGGATATTGTTGATATTGAAACAAGGAAGACATCCTCTCCGGTCTCCGACTTCAGTTGATGCACTTTGAGTCTAGAGCCTAATGTTATACACTTTTAGGACACATGGAGTCTACAGTCTGCGTGACTATAAACAGCTTGTTTACCGAGACAAAGCCAGAACAAATATGAGTGATTCTTTCATGATAAAGGATTTCACGATGATTATTTGGAAATCCTACCAGTGTTAGTGTCACGCCGGCGCTGAACGTAGGTCACATAGACTTAGTCTATTGTGCAAACAAAACTCCTATGTGGAACTGGAATGTTACTTGAAATGATTTCATTTCTCTTTTATTTGTTCAGGTTGCAAAGGCATGAATAGATTTTATGATGTAACTGTTTACACTCTGTTATTGAGGGGGAGAATTACTGATTGAGAATGTAACATAAGAGATATAAGTCTTTCTGTGTCTGTAATGTTCTTAACTATAATATTTTCTTTCTGAGTCTGTAATCATCTGCTTCGACAAAGAAAGAAGATTTGAAGACACATTGAGGTTGTTCATTTGGAGGGGAGAGCTGAAGTGATTACATGATGATCATAATTATCATGAGGGGGAGGATGTTCTGAAGCGAGTTGCAATGTGTTGAAAGACCTACTAAACGCAAGGGAGGAGCCACCGATCTGAAACATTTAAGGGAAGAGTCATCTGAAAAATAACAATGATATACTTCAAAAGTTCAGAGATCAGAGTTACTTCAAAGATCAGAGATCAGAGTTTAGAGCCCAAGGCTCCAGAAGAATACAAGCCTTGATCACAAGAAGGGGGAGATTGTTAGAAACTTTATTTCTTGTAATTCAAGCTTGTGTAATTGTGCTTAATTGTAAATACTTAATTATACACTAAAGGGGAGATTGTTAGCCCTAAAATAGTGTATAATTAAATATAATAAAAGTCTAGGTTCAATTTATAATTAGGAATAGTTTACTTTGGGGGGAATCTTAATTTCCAAGACTTTAAGGGGAGTGTTTGGACAAACCCCCAAAGTAAGTTCAGGTATAAATGATATTGTTCTCATAGGGTTTGAGAAGTAGTGAAAGAGGAGCCTCCAACTAGAGTGTGTGCTTTGAGTGTGTGAAAGTTCCTAGAGATTGAGTGTTCAAATTCTCTCTTTGTAATCTTCATATTCTTAATACAAATCATTTGATTATTGTGTTTGAGTGCAAAATATACTGGAAATCAAAGTTTTCAAAAGTAAGCCTAGTCTAATGAAACAGTGTCTCCCCCTTAATCAAGCATAGAAAATAAATATATTCTTCATAAAATAAGAGAGAATGATGAATAATAAATTAATCCATATTAACCATGCCAATATTTGATACAAGGAAGGTGAACCTTCCTACATCAAATGGTTTTGTAAATAGATCAGCTAACTGATCATTTGTATGAAATTTGGTAACTTGGATTAATTCTTCTCATTACAATCTCTTATAAAAAGAAATCTTATGTCTATATGCTTGGTTTTGGGAAATTTCACTGGATTCTGTACAATGCTTATGGCACTTGAGTTGTCAATGTAAATAGGAGTAGATAAGAAGTTCATACCATAGTCTCAGTTGATTTTGAATCCACATCACTTGGGAACAGTAGCTGGCAGCTGTTACATACTCTGCTTCAGTAGATGAGGTGGAGACAATTGTTTGCTTTTTTGCACTGCCAAGAGACCAGTCTTGCTCCCAGATATTGACATCCACCAGTAGTGGACTTTTTGTCAATGTTGCATCCTCCATAGTCACTGTCAGAATAGGCTGTTAGTTCAAGAGGAGAGTCTTTAGGATACCATAGGCCCAAATGTGGTTAGCCTTTGAGATATCTAAAGATTCTCTTAACAGCAAACAGGTGTGAGTCCTTTGGAGCACATTGAAACCTGGCACAAACACAAACTGCAAACATTATATCAGGTCTAGAAGATGTGAGGTACATAAGTGAACCTATCAAGGATCTGTATAGGTGAATGTCCACATCTACTCCATCTTTGTCGGCATCAAGCTGCTTGTGAGTGTCCATTGGAGTACTAGCAACTTTGGTATCTTTATAACCAAACTTTTTCAGAATGTCCTTAACATATTTTGATTGACTTATAACAAGTCCTGTGGGCTTCTGCTTGACCTGCAATCCTAGGAAGAAGGTGAGTTCTCCCATTGAACTCATTTGAAACTTTTTGTGCATCAATGCCTCAAACTCTTTGCACAGACTATCATTTGTAGACCCAAAGATGATATCATCAACAAAGATCTGAACAAGCAGAATCTCAGATTTGATGGACTTTGTGAATAATGTTTTGTCCAGAGTACCTCTCTTGAATCCATTCTGTAGAAGGTATGATGATAGAGTGTCATACCATGCTCTTGGGGCTTGGTGGAGACCATAGAGGGCTTTGTCTAATTTGTAGACTCTGTCTGGATACTTGTAGTCCTCAAATCCTGGGGGTTGACACACATAGACTTCTTCTTCAATTGTACCATAAAGAAATGCAGACTTCACATCCATTTGGTATACTTTAAACCCTTTGAAGCTTGCATAGGCTAGGAACAGTCAGATGGCTTCTATTCTTGCTACTGGAGCAAAGACATCATCATAATCTATTCCTTCTTCTTGAGTATATCCTTGTTCTACCAGTCTTGCTTTGTTCTTGATTACTATCCCTCTCTCATCCTTCTTGTTTCTGAACACCCGTCTTGTACCAATTGCTCTCTTTCCTTTAGGAAGATCAACTAGAGTCCATACATTCTGAATCTTAAATTACAGTAGTTCTTCCTGCATTGCCTCAATCCATGATGGATCTTTCAAAGCCTCAGATGCCTTCTTAGGTTCTAATTGTGACATGAAACATGCATGTTCAAAGGTAGCCAGAGTGAATTCAGGAACTGCTGATTCAGCATCAGTAGACTCCTTGTGAACCATTGTCCTTGTCTGAACAAGAGTGCGTCGATCACCCATTATCTGATTGAGAGGGTGATACTTGTGAACTTTGAGTGTTGGCTCTCTGTCTGTCTGAAATGATGTTCCTAGATATGTATCATCTCCTTCAGGATCACTTGATGGTTTAGCTTCAGGAACAGCTTGACCAAAAGATGGGACTATTTCCCTATGTGATGGAGCTGTTTCCTCAGGGCTTGGGATTGGCACTTCATAATGTAGATTTGAATCTTGTTGGGCATCCAGTACCCCTGGTGGGTCACAAGATAGAAGTGGTAGAACAGTATACTCATCCCATTGACCAGAATCTTCAACAGTCTGAAACTTTATGCCAACAACTTGAACATTTTTGTTACCAGCATGAGAATTTGTGTTGGTAGCTTCATCCCTGTTTTCATCATTATCTGCAGTATACTCAACAAAGCTCAGAGAATGTGTTAGTGAATCTAAATCAAACAACCAATCAGGACCAGTGCCTTTGACATTTTCAGTGTTTTCATTAAACTCAACATTGGCACTTTCTTCAATGGTTTTAGACACACTGTTATATACCCTATAGGCTTTGCTTTGAGTAGAGTATCCTACAAAGAAACCTTCTTCAGCCTTACTTTCAAACTTTCCTAAGTGAGTCTTAGTGTGAAGGATAGTGCATGAACATCCAAAAGACTTTAGAAAGGCTATTAAGGGGACTCTATGATGGAATAACTCATATGGAGTTTTCTCTTATGATTGAACAACTTGAACCCTATTTAGAACATAACAAGCTGTATTGACTGCCTCTGCCCAAAAGGTCATTGGCAGTTTGGAATCATCTAGCATGGTTCTCGCAGCCTCAATTAAAGTTCTGTTCTTCCTTTCAGCTATACCATTTTGTTGTGGTGTTCTTGGTGCACTATATTGCCTTGCAATACCTTTAGACTCACAGAAGCTGTTTAGGATATGATTTGTAAACTCAGTTCCATTGTCTGACCTGGTCACCTTAACTTTTAAGTTGGATTGGTTTTCTATCTTAAGGATAAATGATTTAACTAGCTCAGCAGTTTCATCCTTAGTCCTAATAAAGTAGACCCATGTAAATCTGGTGAAATCATCAGCAATGACTAAACAGTAAGCTCTTTTATTCAAACTCAAAACAGATGTTGGACCAAAGAGGTCCATATGAATAAGATGAAGAGTAGATGGATTGAATTTACTTCTTTGGCCTTATGAGAAGTTTTGTGTTGCTTGCCTTTAAGGCATGCTACACAATGATCATCACAGATGAACTCCTTTTGTGGTGAACCTCTTACCAAATTCTTTTTGACTAAAACATTCATAGATTTGAAGTTCATGTGACACATCCTTCTGTGCCAAAGAGCAGACTCATTAGATGATGCTTTGGATATCAAACAGCTTAAAGGACTTGATTTGGATAAAAGATCTGTGTCTAAATAGTAGACATTGTCCTTTCTTGATGTTCTAAGTAAAACCAGATTTTCAGGTATTTTAAAATCTTTTGAAAGGACAATGCACTCAGAATCTGTGAATACAACAATATTTTGTTTATCACAGATCTGAGACACACTTAGTAAATTGTACTTCAGCTGTTCAACATACAAAACATCATTGAAAAGCATATTGCCTGCTTTAACAGTACCTTTACCTGTGACCTTACCTCCCTTGGAATTTCCTCCAAATGCAACAAACCCTCCTTCAAAGCCTTTGAAATTTGACAAGCACTCAGAATTGCCTGTCATGTGCCTAGAGCATCCACTGTCCAAATGCCATCGTGTTTTATGTTGTGACCTGTGGGTGCCCTGCACAAATAAAAGCTTAGTTAGTGGTGGAGTAAGCCCAAACCAAGTTGGTTTTGGGTTGTCCTTGTGCATTGACATAACTAAACACTGTTTGTGACTTTCTATACTTAGTGAGATCCACTAGTTGATTCTGTGAAGAATATTTAGTTATGACATGAGGTATCCATGTATTCTTTCCAACCTTTGCATTAACAGTCTCAGATTATCCATTACTAGTTTTTGTTTTAGGTTTAGCAGTTTGAACTGGATTTTTAGTGCTGACAGCTTCATAGTTTGCACTACCAGTTCCAACTTTAGCTCTGGCAGTTTCAACATTTGTATCAACAGTTTGATCTGAGTTTTTGCCTTTAACACACCATATATATTTAAAATTTGATTTAGGTTTTGCCAAAACTTATTTTTGGTGTGTGGAACTGTTTTTTATGGACTTGTAAGTACCTATGATAAACTGTCTTCTTTGGAACTAGTGGAACAGGAGGTTTGGCCTTTGATTTTTTTGTGTTTTGCACAAATCCCTGTTTCTGCATCACATTCTGTTTTGCAACACATGGTTTGTACAAGCAATGCCTGGCCAAATGATTCTTCCTGCCACAATCGAAACATCTTTTGACTGTTTTGATTGGAGAACCAGTTTTATTGGACTATAACTGGTTCTTGTTCCTTTGATTTCCCCTTACCTGCTGCTGTTTGGGAAACTTTTGGACACCATGCTTTTGGCATGTGCAGATTTGAACAGTCTTACCCCTTTTATTATCTTTTGAGGAAGATGCAGTGTTACAATTAGAAGGTACAGAAATATGTGGAGCAGCATGGTATACACTCATCTTCTCTTTTCCTTTCTTACTGAGGGTAGAGGTTTCTATAGGTGCACTCATTTCTTTTTGTGTTCTCTCTAAACCTCTTTGCACTCACAGCCTTCATTTGGAATCAGTTCTTCTTTAGATTCATGATTGTTTTCAAGGATACGATCTACAGTAGTCATTGACTCATCTAATGGTTCATTAACAAGCCTATCAGCAACTTCACTCATGGGATGAATATATTTGTTGTTGTATGGGGGAGGAATGGCTCTGTATCCTATACCTTCTTTGGGATTGAGTTGAGATTTTATCCTATCTTTAAATTGAACTTCCATTAGGTGTTCCAGTTTTTGATTTGCCAATTTGAAGTTTCCTAAATCTATATTGACAGATTCTGTTTTCTTGTTAGCTTCTAACACCTTCTGTTCAGCCTCATCTAATTTCTTATTTAATGACTCTATTTTCTTATTCAGTTCCTTTTTCTCCCACTCATGATATGTTCTATCATGTCCCATTTGGATCTCATTATCTTTATAGTCATGGATCTGTTTTTCAAGATCTTCTATGGCCTGCATGTACTCATATCTCCTTTCTTCCATTTTAGCTAGAGTTTTGCACATGCTCTCATTTTGATCTCTGTATTTTTTAACCATATTTTTGCATGTTTGAGAGCAAAGTTTAGCATTTACCTCATATGGTAGTTCAGTGGAAGTGACATTAGATGTTTCTATCATGAGAGCTTGATTTTGAAACTTCTCTTCTGTCTGATCACTCCAGTCAAACACATTGTCTTCTTGAGAAACAAGTGCTTGTGATGATGAAGCTTGATTAGTTTGATGGGGTCTTGGTGGCTGTTGACCTTGAGATCTGCATTCTCTGGCAAAGTGTCCAAGCTTGTGGCATTTAAAGCATTCAACTTTTGATTTATCAAATGCTGGTTTGCCTTCTGGTCTGGCTTGGAAATTTGATCTGCCAGTTCTTTTTAGAAACCTTTTAGCCCTTATAATCAACATTGCATGCTGCCATTTCAAGTCTATCTCTTCTAGATCATCTGGATGGATTTGTTCTAAATCTTCAGCATCTAGAGCAAACAGTCCATCATTGGCAACAAATGCTTCATAATGAACTTCAATAGAATTTCCATCAACACCTGAAAAGTAATCACAACAGTTAGATTTATCAGTTAATGCTGATGACAACAGAGCAGTGTTATGATTGTATGAAAAGGATTTCTTTTTATTTTCAATCTCAGATTCAAATACTCTCAGACTGTTGTAAAGGTCATCCAACTCTATTTCATCAAGAGTATCTTTTGTTCTCCATTGGGAAGCATATACTGTCCACTCTTCACCAAGAGATCTAAGGAATTTCTTGTTTACTTCATCTTGATCCAAGCTGACTTTGGAACTCTCCAATTCACCTATCAGTTTATTAAACCTGTCAAAAATTTGAGTACGGTTTTCATTCTTGCCACCAGAAAAGTTTTCATACGGCTATTTCAGAAGATCTTTTTGATTCCTTTTGGTGCTAGCGTTGCCAGCAAATCTTTTCTCTAAGGCAATCCAAAGAGAATGAGCAGTATAGAACTTTTTAAACTAGTGTTGATAAGCATTAGGAATGGCTATCTGTAAAAGTGTAAGAGCTTTCACTTCATTCTTTCTAGCCTTTCTTTCAAGTTCAGTCTTTGGAGGTGTTTTTATAGGCTTGCCCTCAGCATCAAGTTCAGGATCAACTACAGGAGGAAATTCAACAGCTTCCCATATGGCATAATCAATAAATTGAATGTGCTGTTGAATCCTGAGTTTCCACATCTCGAACTCAGTGGGTTTGAGCATAGGCACTTTGAGTCCTTGCCCAGATCCACTACTGCTATTATCAAATTCCATTGCAGAAAATTAAAATTTTAAAAGAAAGCTTCTGACTTTGAAAACAAAGAAAAACCTGTGGCTCTGATACCACTTGTCAAGATCACTTCCTAAGATTAACTGGTTTTAATCAATCAGAGTATAAAACCAATAACCTTGTATTGAATCAAAGTCCAATTAAGAAGTTTGCGGAATAACACTTAACTGTTTTAAGAAAAGCTTTCAAAACAAATAACACATAAATATAATCAACAATCAAATCTTTTGTATTGCAAAACTCAATGATTACAATCACCTCTAATCTGTTTGATTAGACGAAGAACAGAGATTGTTCTTAGGGTTTTACAACCTTAGAGGCTTATGAAAACTTAATCAGAAAAGCAATTACAACTAAATCCAAACTTATACGTGCAGACTTACAATAGAAAAACCTATTCTATGTATCTATATTGCCTTCTGATTTGTTTCCTTAAGAGACTCTGATTTCTCTGGTAGTAGATATGCTTGAATCTTTGAATATATATATCTTTTCTTGAATTTCAGCACTTTCTGTTTATTGAGCTGTTGAGCAGCTTTAAGACTATCTGTTAAGCAGCTTGAACTTGAACACTGGCAGCTTGAACTTTTGAACTAGCAGTTCGAACTTTCTCAACTAACAGCTTGAACTTTGTAATTACAGAGAAAATCTACTAACAGTTTGAGAAATCTAACTAACAGCTTGACATACTTAGAATGTTTCCCTACATCAGGGGAGTTTCTCTGATTCAAATTTACTCTTACTTGTTAGATTTGCATGGTTTATGACAGTGAGGACACTATCAGATTTAAGTGTGGGGTGGGGGTATAAAAAATGTCGATTTTGAGCTTTGCATGTTTTTAGGAACAATTCATGGCATTTTTGTGTAAAATTAGGCCTATTTTCAAAACTTATTCTCTATTTTTGCCTGTTGAACTCTCTTGTAGTATTGTTCTATTTTCTATGCATGCGAAACTGAGCAAGTGACTTTGAGATTTTATGTGGCAACGGAATGTTTGATGTGCATGTCACGCTTCTTAACTGAACTTGAACAATTAAGTACAAACAACCCTGTACATTATTTCATTTAGTGTGAATGTCGGTGTTATCTGGATTAGGGTAGAACTTGTTTGTTAAATGCATGCCAAGATAACATCGTTTGAGAATCTAGAACTTATATAAAGGCATAGTTAGTATACCCTTTCCCCAATGATACCCTTACCGACATTATTTCCCTTAGTTTTTCCCCTTTTGAGCCTTGGCTTGTCTTTTTGGTGACAACCCACACTATCAGCCAAATAATCCTTTTGTCTTTTGACCGAAATTGGGATCGTGACTCAGTAGCAAGCTTTAAGGATTTATCTGAGATCATTAGTTTGTTAGTTAGTCCTCTGTGAGCCTTGATGATTATGCCTTGTTTTGATAGCATTTCGAGTCATGTGTAATTCTATGCTTTTTGTGTTCTTCCTGACTTTTCTAGTGTTGTACTGCGGCAATGCTAGTGTGGTTTAGAGAGTTCTTTTTTAGTACAGATTGCGAACAATCGATGTCTGTAAATTCAACGCTATATAAAAAAGGGATAATTGCGTAAAAACCTCCAACTTGTCAGTTTTCAATGATTGAAACCCCAAACCATTTTTCGTTGCAAAGAAAACCCCAAACTAACTAAAAATCAGTAAATCAAGGTTTTATTAAAGAGTAACCGGCTAAACCAGTTTTAAATCCTACGTGGACCGCTAAATAACCTACGTGGAATAAACTTCAAATGTTGAAACTAGTTGCCAGGGATTACACATCATTTAAAAACTCGTTGATGATGTAAACCTGTTTACAAATTACAATTAAAAATTATCAACGGGAGTTTAAATGACGTGTAATATTTGACAACCGGTTTCAACGATTAAAATTTATTCCACGTAGGTTATTTATCGCTCTACGTAGGATTAATAACCTGTTTCAACCTGTTACCTGTTGATAAAACATTGATTTTTTGATTTTTAGTTAATTCAGGGTTTTTTATTCAATGAAAAATGATTTGTGGTTTTAATCTCAAAAAACTGACAAGTTGAGGGTTTTTTGCACAATTATTCTTATAAAAAAAAGAAAGAAAGAAAAAAGAGAAAAGAAATAAAAGAAATCAAACGAAAAAGAAAAGAGAAGGTATTTGAATAAAAAAGTGAAATGAATTTTTGTCTTTCCGAGCTGCTATTAGTGTGATAAATCAAGCCAGTTTATTTGGGTAATTTTGTCAGTGATTTATTTGGTCTCATGTTGGTTACTCGCTTCCATTGCTTGGTACTTGATTTTGGATCCCATTCTTTTAGCCTACTTTGGCCATATATTTCCCATCCCCTTAGCCTAGCCTCGTTACAACCTATTAAGACCTTTATGTGCTCTATTTTCAAACATTGAGTGATGGCGACATGATTTACCCTCAAGCATATGCTCATATTCTTTTAACATGTCTGGAATTGAGCGAAATTTGTAAAAACACACGAGCCTATACACATGAGTGATGAGTGAAAATTGTGAGGTGCTGACTCGTGTAATTAGGTGGGAAGTTGTTGATATTGTCGCTATATTATTTTTGCATCTTGTGGTCTCATTACTTCTTGCTATGACTTCAAATTCAAAGTTTATGGATCTTTAATCCTTAAGAGTCTACTGTTAGATATATTTGAATAATAAGCCGGATCAACCATATCGTCAAATTATTGGGATAAACCATAAAAGAACTCATACCTGAATCCATTGATATTGTCTTCTTTATGCGGAAACCTGACGACGAATGATCAGGGTTGTGAGAGTTTTCCTCACCTAATGCCTTAATGTTCTAGACCGAACAGCAGATCTTTGATAGATGGAGATTAGGGATCTTAGGGTTGCTTTAGGGTGTTGGGGACCCTCACTATATATAGAATGGGAATTAGGGTTACCATCAAACCCTAAAGCCCAATAGTATTAGTTTATTAGTTAATAGCTCAATAAGTCTATTAAAGATAAAGCCCAATAATTCAAACATATAAGCCCACTAAATAGAAATTCTAACAATCTCCCACTTGGGCTTATAATGTTTGAAATTGTATTACAGATATCCTTAGGCGCGCGTCTGTAAGTTTATCTTTTAGACTTCCGTAATCAATCTGGTCCATTACATGTGTCAGGGATGGAACCATTGTAGCTTTCATCACACTTTACTAGTGATTAAACTCCGATGATCACCTACTAACACATTTAATGACATAAATCAAGTGAGTTGCATGAAAATTGATTGCATATTTCCAACTGGTCCAACTTTAGTCTTAAATGAGATCAGTTCATAATCCTTATTGCAATGCAACCATTGTACATAAGTGAGTTCAGAAAGAAATTAATACCGTAAACTTTATTCTGCAGAAAACTACAACAATTCACATTGAAACATTAAGAACGACCTTAAATTGACTCCCACTGAAACAAGGCTACATCCGTAATAACACCTATATGAGCAACATGCTCACGAAAAATCATTGGTGTTAGACCTCTAGTTAATGAGTCTGCTAGCATAGATTTTGTTCATATATTTATGTGAAAATTTGTTTACCTGAACTCTCTCTTAACAACTAGATACTTTATAACGTTTCTATATTGTAAGAATAAATTACTGTTTATTTATTATCATGGTAAATACTTAGTGGTGTTTTAATGCAATCAATACTTGCAACACCTTGATAAATTTTCACAACCATAATCCTTTATTTGATGTCTCGTAATAAGCAATGAATTCTACGATCATGTAAGAAAGAGCTACAATAATCTAATTACCAGAATCTTGTACTTTTACTCCCACTGTTAAACATGATGCAACCAGATGTAGAATAACTGCTATTTTAGCATCCTGTAAAATCAAAGTTAGAAAACCAAATGATCTCAACATTTTCGACTTTTATAAGTGAGTATATTGTATTTTGTTTTCTATAAAAGCACATCAAATGCTTAAAATCTTTTGTATCTTATTTCTTTCAAAAATAGTTATTTGACCCTTAAATCCTTTTGGATAGAGGTATATATTCAAGTTTACAACTTTTCATGTTGAATACACTCGAAACAATATCGATACAACTCTTTTGTGACAATCCAAGCATACTTCAAAAAATTGGTCTATAAGTATATGAAAACATGATACAAAATATGTCTAGCCAAGATCTTCTTTAAAGAGACTCTAGTAAAGATAAATGACGAATCATACTCCTTGTCATTCCCTTAAGAGTCTTGTGCTTCGTTCTACAAAATCATTCATGCTAGGTTTGCCTAACGTTATGTATTGCAAAACCATTCTAAATTATTTAAGGAAAAAGAAATAAAATATCATGTCTGTTATTCTCTTGATCCATCTTATCTGTCGTATTATCATCCATCACGATCAGATTTGACGGTTATATATTCTTTTCAAGTTGAAATGCAACATCAACTTTAATAGATTTTGAATAAACGTCCAGTGATTGAGATTTCTTATAAACTGGATAAGGTAAAAAAAATAAAACAAAGTAGTCTTCAATGTACATGGCAAAATATATTTGTCATTCCATTAAATTGTATGGAATGAACCACAAATATCGTTATTTATCAATTTTAAGACATCTTTATCTATATTCATTGACAAATTTCTATTGATAATTTGTTTTCCTTTGATACAAATAACACAGACTTGAAAGTCTAAGTGATCAAAAAAACTATTCCATGTAACACAAGCTCTTGAGTTCTTTATTTAGAGATGTGTCCAAAATGCTTGTGAAATAAATAGTATGAAATCCTTACATGATTTTAGTTTTTACCTCTCAAGTGTATTTGTCGTGCAAACATCTACAAATACTTTATTATATATATATGTGTGTGTGTGTCTATATATATATATATATATACATACATACATATATATATATATATATATATATATATATATATATATATATATATATATATATATATATATATATATATATATATAAGGGACAATAACCAATAAAATGAATTTTGATTGAGACTAACTTTATTATTTTAAATGAACATAAAAAATTGATTTGTCCATAGTAATAAACTTTAGGTTTCATCTAAAAGAGGATCAAATAAAGATCTCAATTAAATTTAATTGAAATTCAATTTTAGTCTCCTAAATCTATATACTATTTATTATCATTGCCCACATAGACGAATCTTTCAACATCAATTGGTGATGAATAAAGAAAACTTTATATGATCATACTTATGTAAGTAGTATAACCGAAATCTACCACAAAATATGTTTAGGTACAAAAACTAATTAAACTTCAAAACAAAATATCAATAGATATTATCTTCATATGATCTGACTTCATACCAAAAAAAGTAAATCAAGAATTTACAATGTTATAAAAATTACTTTTGCAGTGTTATCTGATTTTTTATTGGTGAAAGAATCAAAAGAAACCAGACTAAACAAAATAAAAACAAATATACTCAACAATCAACTCATAAAGGAGTTTTTTAAATCAGAAATTTAATGAGATACCTATCACATCATTACTTTCTAGTCTTTGGACAGAGAAATTAACTGTAAGTGGTACTCTCAGTCCAATGATGAAATACTGACAATAAATTCGGTCAAAACAACAGTCTTCCTTTGGGCCGACTATTATTCACATGAACATAACTTTATAATTGTCACGTATTCAACATTGCATGCACATCATTATTTGGCAAAATTATGCCAACCTTTGGGCCAATCATAATTCGCATAAATAATTATGTACAGTCATCTATGTATTTAGAAATCAACTAATTATATAAAAGATGTTACTTTGGCAACATTTAATATAAATTAATCGAATAAAAATACTAGACCAATTAAGAGTTCAACAAAAAAAATCATATAATATATCGTCATAAAACGATACCTCAATTATAATGATACTCTTAGTATAATGATCAAATACTAACATCTAATCTGGTCAAACGATTGTCTTCCTTTGGGCCGACTATTGCCTACATGGATAATTAACTTTATAGTGGTCACGTGTTTATCATCACATGTATGTATTATTTGGTCAAACTATGTCAACCTTTGGGTGAATCATAGTCCATATAAATAATTTCATACAAACATCTATATATTATCAGTCAATTAATTAGTAAAAAAGAGGTTACTTTGGCAACTGTTTTATATCAATTAATTGACTCAAAATACTAGATTAATCCTTAAGGGTTTCACCAAAAAACAAAAATATTTATATTCACAAAAGACAATACCATAATATTTCAATAACCTGAATTTGCTCAATCAATTAAATTTCTAGATTGGCAGAGTTGTTACTTAAGTCCTTGCTATATTGATGACAAGCCAGCCCTAAAAAAAATCTGTTAGATATATTGCAACTTTACGAAATATTATCACCATGGTTTATGCCAAAATAAATAAAAATATCAAACCTTCATTACGAGAACTACCAGATTTAAACTCACATAAGTTTAGAAATTATCTTGTAACTTGATTAGCCTAACGACAAAAATCGTTATCTACAAATATTTTGGTTCGAAACCCGTTTTTACAAAATATTTGAAATTCAAAATAATTTCCTGAAGGTATTATTTAGCAATAATACTAGCACGATAAATAATTATCAAACATGACTTTTATAAATTTTCTGTAACGAAAACTTTATTATAAATAGTCATAGGACCTAAGTGTAATTATCAAGAAAAACTTTAAATCAACCAAATGATTATGGAACAAATTGTTCATCCTCAACATATCAAATCTACATGGATTGAACATGATCCATACCTTAATATGTTCCACAATGTCTTTAATAAAATTAACCGACAAAAAATTTGTCAGTTGTAAAGTTGAAAGGAACCAAATTTCCTTCAAAGATATTTTAGTATTGAATACTAATACAATAAATAATTACAAAACATGACTCTTACAAATTTTCTGTGAGAAGAATGTTTTATTATAAAGGTCACAAGACCAAAATGTAATTATCAAAAAAAGGGTTATATGCTGAAAATACCAACAACTTTTTACATTTTTACCGATTATACCAACATTAATTATTTTTATCATTAATAGCCTCAACTTTTGTTTTTATTACCGTTTATACCAAAATGTAACCTGTAAACCTGTTAGAACAGGTTGCCATTAAATGACGTGGCATTTTTGCTGAGGTGGATGCCATGTGTATATATATATAAGAATTTAATCATTTAAATAAAAGATGATGAATTTAGGTTTTGAAGTGTGAAGTCTTCATCCTCATACACCCTCTGCATCGCTCCTCTTCCTTCACACCTTCTGTCCATAAATGATGAAATTAGGTTTTGAACAGTGAAGTCTTCATCGTCATATCCCCTCTGTATCGTTCATCTTCCCCCTTCGCACCTTCAGTCTAGAAATGTCATCATCTACAATCAATCGAAGGCAACAGATTGCCCCCTTACTCGAAGATGAAGGTCCTCCATGCTACTATAAGAAAGCATCGATTTTGAAGACCTCTTGGACTAAGAATAATCCGAATAGAAGATTTTGGTCTTGCCCTAGATTTGAGAAAGGTGAGCAATGTGGGTTCTTTGAATTGATTGATCCAAGACTACCAAGTGAATGGTATAAAGAGTCGATGTATGAGATTTATGTAAACATTGGAATGAATAAACATGAAGATGAGGCAACAACTTCAAAAGCTCTGGAAAAAGATGAAGAGCAGATGCTAATGCTCATTGCAGACATGAAGCAGTTGGAGAATGTAATGAAATGCAATAAGGCAAAGATTAAGTTCCATAACTGTTGTTTAGTGATCATAGGTTTAGTTGTTATCATTTTAACATATGTTGTTTTTGTTTAATGTAACCTTTTGTTTAACATATGTTTATGATTATGCAATGGAAATGGTTATATGTAACCTGCTATATTTATGGTTATGAAATGGATTTGGTTCTATATAAGTTGTTATGTTTATAGATTAGCTTCTTTGTTGTGTATAACTTGCTATGAAAAGATGGAACAGATGAGCATACATAAATGTAAGATGGAACAGATTAGCTTCTTTGTTGTGTATAAATGATCTGTGTCATGGATGGAATCTGTTGTTCACATATAAAAGTATGAGCATACATAAGTGTAAGGTGGAAATCTATTGTTCACAAAGAGAAACAAATGAAACGAAATAAGATAGGGATATATTAGTTTAGTAATCTGGGGATACATACAAGTATGGGCATACATTCAAAAATGGGTATATCCCATAAGCCCCCGATCAATGTAATGTATCTGCACAATGATCTTTACAAAAAAAACACAAAAGCCCATTATGGACTGATCAAAGTAATGTATCTGCACAATGATCTTTACAAAAAAAACCCCATAAGCCTCTGATACACAGTTACAAAAGTAAACCCCATAACCCTTAATCTAAATGGACTGGTTTTTCACAACTGCTTCCTTCACCTTCTTTTTCAACTGTGATTTTAGCAAGTTTCTTCAAAATGATCCTTTGACTCTTTTTTCTTTTGTTGACTGATGGTGGTGCATAAGGAACTGATCGTGGAATCTGAGATTGTGTCTCATATTCTGTCTGGTCAGTGTCCATTGCTACCACAGATGGATTTCCCTCCTCAGTTTGAGCATCTTCTGGTGCTGGTGCATCTTGAGTTGGTGCTGGTGCTGGTGCATCTTGAGTTGGTGCTGGTGCATCATCATGTATGGTTTCAACACTTGCCCTTGGGAGTGCTACCCATGAAGGCCAAACAGGTACAGGATTTCCTTTACCAGACTATATAAGCATATAGGTTTTAGTTAATAGAATGAACAATGAATAATAAAGCAAATACGGTTGAGAATATGTTTACCCCAATCATTGTCTCTCCTGTAACAGCATCTATTGAGACCCCTGCACCATCAGTAGTTCCTCTTCCCCTACCAAAACCTCTTCCTCCACCCCTACCAAAACCTCTTCCTCCACCCCTTCTAGTTCCTCTTCCTGAGCCCCTACCAGTTCCTCTTCCTGAGTCCCTACCAGTTCCTATAATAGCATATATTAATTGTGTTTATAGACTGCCATTACCAGTACATAGTTAGTATACACATACCTTGGCCATCTTCTGTTAGTGGGTGTATTCTTTTCCTGCCAGGTTTAAGTTTAGTCTTCGGTGGTGGATCTCTTTTCTCATTTTTGCATGTTCT
>JAANYP010003974.1:88997-306708 GCA_020465985.1 Centrapalus pauciflorus
ATATATATATATGTATATATATGTATATATTTGTATATATATTTATATGTATATATATATATATATGTATATGTATATATATGTATATATATGTATATGTGTGTGTGTGTGTGTGTATATATATATATATATATATATATATATATATATATATATATATATATATATATATATATATATATATAGTCAGGTTGAAAAAAGTACCTCTCGAAATCAAGTGCACCCGAAGGTACCAACCTTAAAACACTTTTTTTAATTTTTTTTCTCGTAAGCATGTTTAAATTAATGTTATACACATGATATATGAATTTCATATACATTCACACTTTCTATGTTCTTAATAAATTATGTGAATGCTCAATGAATATTTATGTGTACAAGTGGATGATCATTCAAGTGAATGTGAATGATCATTCACACCATTCACATGATTTTTTTTTATTCACAAGATTTATGATGTTGTTTATTTTAAAAAAAAAAAGTCTTATAATGTTGTCTTAGGCATGTCTATTCGAAAAAAATATATGTGAATGATCATTCACACTAGGGTACGCCGGGTACGCTGAAATCTCATAGGTACGCTGATGAACTTGATTCTATATATATATATATATATATATATATATATATATATATATATATATATATATATATATATATATATATATATATATATATATATATATATATATATATATATATATGAGATGGCGCAAACCTAAAAAAGAAATTAAAAACAGGTTTTAAAAAAACACAACCAAACAATTCTTTCTGGGCTTCTGTTTCTTTCATCTTCTCTTTTCCAATTTTTTTGTGAGACAGTGCGAAAGCCAAATACACATACAGTTTCTCTATTTGCTTTTTTTTTTTCCTTGTTTCTGCAGCGCAAAAAAAAACCATATTTCTTCATGTGGCGCAAACATACACAACAATAATTTCTTCTTATTTCTTCATGCGGCACAAACAGAAATAAAACTAAACGAAAAAAACTATTTAATTAAGATAATCTTTTATCTAACGATTCGACAAATATGGTAGGCTCTGATACCACTTGTTAGATATGTTTGAATAATAAATTGGATCACATATTGTAAAATCATTAAGATAAACCATAAAGAACTCATACCAGAATCCATTAATATCCTCTTCTTTATGCGGAAACCTGACGACGAACGACCAGGGTTGTGAGAGTCTTCCTCACCTAAAGCCTTAATGTTCTAGACCGAACAGCAAATCTCTGATCGATGAACATTACGGATCTTAGGGTTGCTTTAGGGTATTGGGGACCCTCACTATATATAGAATGAGAATTAGGGTTACCATCAAACCCGAAGGCCCAATAGTATTAGCTTATTAATTAATAGCTCAATAAGTCTATTAAAGATAAAGCCCAGTAATTCAAACATATAAGCCCGCTAAATAGAAATTCTAACATCTATATATTGTTTCTAGATCATTTGTTTTGAGATGAGGCATTGGTTGAAGACATTTATGTTGCAGTTTGCTTAGGGACAAGCAAAGCTCAAGTGTGGGGTATTTTGATATGTGCATATTTATACATATTTTTCGTATCATTTTCCTTGCAGATTGCGTGGTTTTCAGACCGGAATGCGTGAAAAAGATACTAATTTTATTAATAATTGTGTTTCGTAGGTTAGAAGCCGTTAAATCGACATTGGAACGGAAATCGAGGACAAAAGAACGAAGATTTGAAGTCCGCTCAGCTGCCCTGATCAAATTCGAAGATTTGCTGAAAATTGCACTACGCGGCTGTAAGTTCTGCTCTCTACGGATCTTATCTTGACGCGACACCTTCCAACGAGTGCGGAATCCTCGTTAGTGGCTTGACGGAAAGACCACGTAACCGAAACACGGAGACTAGCACAGTGATAGACGAACAACGGATCGTCCCAACACGGTCATTCTCTCCAAACGAAACTCTCCAAATACTAGCAAGTTCGAGATCGCCCTTTTGCTTAAACTATGAAAATCAGCAAAAGTCTCATAATTAATCGAATTAACGCTTAATTATACTGACTGGTTCGACTTTGTCTAGGACAAATTCGAACTTGGCCCAAGGCCTATTCGAACTTGTCCTCCTACACAAATTCGAATCTGACTTCAGACTTATGTTTGAACTTATGTTTGAACTTATTTTTGAACTTTATGTTTGAACTTATTGTAATACGTTACCCTAAGTTCAAACATACAAACAATTAATATCAAACATATATAATCAAACATATATCAAACACTTGTTAAGAAAAAATATCAAGTAAATTGGTTTACACAAAATGCTGTCTATACTTAGACTGCTATCGTCACATAGGATGTACTAACAGACTCCCCCTTGACGATAGCTTCTAACTATTTACATTTTGTCTAACTACTTGAACTATATAAGCTACTACTTGCATATAAGCCTGTATCTGTACATACTCTAACTATCTTTTGGAATTTCCAATCCTCAGATCTCCAGCCTTCATGAAAGAAGATAGGCTGATCATGTAGCTTTCGTAGGTCATCCTTAGATAGATTTATGAGGTGCAACGGATCATACACTCGCAAAATAACTTTGTATTCTGTATCCTCTATTACTGCTTCAGCAGTATCGTTATCAATGTACCACCAATTCATGATACTGAGAATATCTTGTGGTATAGACTTCATTGGCACTTTCTTCAAACATCTGACGGGTTTGTAAATCATTTTAGCCCATGGTCTTCCCGTGTGAGGATCTATCCTTGATTCATCCTCCACTCTTTTTCCCGACCTCGGTTTGAGTCTTTCGAATTTTCCGGATCTGCCCTCTTTTCTGATTATATTTGCAATAACTTCAGCATAAGGATCCTCACTGATATTGATTAACTCTTTCAGGCTAACTCCTTCACTTCTACCTTCGGCAATGTGTTAAACACTTTAAGCGTTCGCCTCAGATATTGGAGCCCGTCTCTTCTCTTTAAGATAAATAGCTGCAGATCCCTGTCAAAGAAGCAGCTAATAATTCCTCCAGAGATATTTTCGGAAGCTGGTACTCTCATCCTCCATTTCATTTTTGGCTCTGTCTTCTTCTCTTCCTTTCGAAACCACAGATTTAACAATTCAGCTCTGGTTGGCTCTTTCTCAGCTTCTTCCAGTTCTGAATCTTCTACGGAAGCCAACTTAATCTTATCAATATCAATCACATTTTGCTCGTTCTGCACGTATAGTTCTGTGATTGGTTGTGAGATGATCACTTCATCAACATTATCATCTTCATCTTCCATGATCTCATCATCAAATATCCAATCGACTATGTCTTCAGGCACAAACTCCCCTTCTTCTAATTCTTCGACATCATCTTCAAAATCAAAAACTATTTCTTCCTCTTCAAAATCCATTAGAGCCTCAATCATTTCGCTCTCTACAGACTTTGAAGTCTCACCTTCAGCTCCTTCCATTTCAGTAGACTGACCTGGCTCCCCCTGAATTATTGCTTGCTCAGTAGTTGGAAAATCTGCTAGCTCACTCTCTTTTCTTGCTTCGGGATAATTGCCGTCATCCTCGTCTCTCCATATTACTTCAGCTTCTTTGCAACTTGTCTCTCCCTGAGGTTGAAGATTTTTCATTAACTGCTCGAGGAGGGACTTCATTGATTTAATCTCAGACGTTTGATCAGCAACAAATGTTTTTAGTTCAACGTTCTCTTGATCAAGTCTGGTGTTGTGCTCTTGAAGCTCTTTAACCGCTGTTGTAAGCTGAAAGATTTGGACTGACTGGAAATCTACTTTGCTCCTTAGCTCTGTTAATCGCCGGTTTTCAGTGAATGTAGACGAAGTGGATGGAATGGATGTGATTGGTGATGGTGTGATGGATGGTTGAACGGATGGCTGATCAGCAGGAATCTCAGGCTCTGGAGCAGAGGCAGATGAAGCTCCCTTCATGAATCTGTGCCTTTTCGCCCTTTGCCTTGGCACGAGAGGAGTAGGATCTTCAGCTTCATAATCAGAATCATCATCATCAGATTCTCAAGCTACTCTCTTGTCTTCCTCTCTTTCACTGACCACATTCTTGATCCGTATCTGCCTATTCTAACAGATGGATCAACACGTTCACCCTCTACCTCCTGTACTTCCACTTCTTCAACCTCTTCCGAATCAGATTCAGAGGTGGTCATAGCTTGACCTTCTTCCTCAGGCTGATATTCATCTATCTCTATCATAAGATCATTGTAATCAGCTGGAGGCTCCAAGATAGTATCAATAAGCTCAGCGGTAATATCTTCTTGTGCCTGAGAACCATGTGCCCAAATTTCCTCTAGAGTCTCTACTCGAGGATCAACTACTGGTGCCACGCCTGAAGGGCCCGCAGCATCCAAAGATGGACCTGCTGCCGATGGCTCTTGCACTCTGCTTAAGCTTGGCCTTGAAGCCTGAATCGGTCTTTCCTGAGCTCTTTGCCTCCTGCGAGGTTGCTGTGGAGGTCTTTGCTATTGCTGAGGCTGTTGCTGCACTGGCTGAGGCTGTGGCCCTTCTCCAACCCAGTTCTCCCCGGCTGGGGCTACAAACTCTGGATCTACCACTGCACCAAAGAGAGGTGCATCCAGTGATCTAATCTGCTCAGCCCTATGGGTGTTATGTGACTAGTAATCTGCAAAAATACGTTTATCAATAACTGCCACACTTTGAATATCCGGCAGCTGAGGCAGATTCGCCAAAAAGTGACGGATCAACATCATCACAAAACGCGGATACATCAGAAATCTTTCTCGCGCTGGAGCCGTTATTTGATGAACAAACTCTGCAAAAAACATTTCAGAATAGCTGAAGCTTTTATTATATACCAAGGCAATCATAGCCAACTGCATCTTGGATACTATATAGTCAAAACCCGCCTTTTTCGGTGCAAAGCACACCATAATCACGTGTGCCAGGTACCTCCATTGGCCTATGAAACCGCTCTTCATATAAGAAGCTTTAGCTATATCGAGTCCATAACCCATGCGCAAAAAGGCCGCTTGCCTTATGTTCAATGTGAAGTCAATTGGCCCTGCCTCCTCTTCTACAGTCCCCAGCTGCAAAATTCGACGGAGCATATCCGTTGAGAAAACGATCGGTTGAGCTCCAACTCTAGTTCTCAACACTGTTGGCGTCACAGTACAATCAACTTGTAAATGTTCCCAGAATTGCCTAACATACGACAATATTATTTATACGTTATGCAACAGAGCGTAGGAAAGCCTGGAGTGAGACAAGAATTCCACCATCGGTCTAAAGGCCTGAGCTTCATGAAGCTCCCTATCCGGTGATATAACCATGTTATGCTTCTGGAAAAATGCTCTTTCACCCATATCTGCACATTAAACAATAACATATATTAGAAGTGAAAAATAAAAATGAAACTTATTTAATTTCGAATTTGTTGGATTTTGAATAATAAATTAGAAGGACATGTTCGAATTTGACTGAATTCGAGTTTGTTGACAAATTCGAATTTCCTGACAAATTCGAAGATGATGAACATGTTCGAATTCAGTCACTTTCGAACACAAATCCAAGATTTTAACCCCATTTGACTTAGAAATTTGTATCACCTAGTCCTATTAGGTTCTAATCGAAGATATATGCCCTTTATTTGAAGTTTCACCGGTTAAAAGTTGTGATTTTGAATCACAAAGTTTAAACCCCAAAAACTTCAAAATTTGGTCGATTTTTGCAATAAATGAGTCCTAGGCTACCTAAATCTTGTATAATACTAATGTTTATACCTAGATTTGGTGGTAGAATCGAACACAAAGGAACAAAAGTTCGAGAAATAGTGAAAAAATCAAAATCGGTAAAGTCGAAAGTAAGTTCGAAATCGCAGTGGGCAAGTTCGAAGCAATAGAATCGAAGGTAGGTGACATAAATGAGTCACTGTTGACCTTTATATATACTAACCACATTCGAAATTGTATTCGAGTTTGTTTTAAATTCGAACAAAATTGAAAATTTTGAAAATCTTCGAATAAAATTGAACTTATTCAAACTTTTCCAACTTTATCAACTTATTCGTGCAACGAAACCAACTTTTCAAAATTATTCACACAAAGCTATAGATTTTCATGCAATGTATGTTTATTCAACTAAAAATGCATTCTTAGCAACTTTGACCTTTTTCCTAAAAAGAAAAATAAAATAAAATAAAATAAAGTAAAGAAAATTTTTGAATAATATTTAAACTTAAACTACTCAAAAATACTTTTTAAAATTTTCATCCTACACTAACAGAATACTTTTGGCGAGAAAGTCAAAAAAAGATTCAATCAGATAGCGGTGTCAAATACCCACTTTCAGTATCTTACTTTCACACTTATGAATTTTTGATTCCTTTGATTGTTTGTCGTGACACACATTTCTTGGCGATTGTTGGCATTATTTTCCCTTTAAACATGTTACACTTTGGAATATCCCTTGGTCTTTTTATTTATCATGAAACTACCTTACGTGTCTCATACTTAGATATACTTTTATGATCAAGGCATACACACAATGATTATAACTTTTCGGTATTGCAAATTTTCTTTAAAAGGCAAACGTCGGACACAGTTCTGTATTTACATACAACAGAGCGTCTTAGATTGTCTTAAGGTTTATTTTATAGCTAGCAAGACAGCGGTGACAGGTCTGTACTGACGTACAACAAAGCGACTTATCTTGCTAACTCGAGTCAAACCAGAGGCAACAGGTCTGTACTTACGTACAACAGAGTTACTTGCTTTGACTCTCAATTCTCTATCATTATTTTTATTTATTTTCTTTTCTTTAAGATGTATCTGATGTTGCTGTACATCCCCAGAAAATTTACATATCTCATTTAGAATCAATGTTTGTATGTCTCTAACATAAAAATTAAGACCATTTGGTCATACATCTAAGTTAGTGACACATCTGACTTTTTCTTGAATATTTTATTAGATTTTGAGATTCCCTTTGTGTATTATGCCTACCAACACATCAAACTAGAAAATGTATTTCACTTAGAGTTTAAGGTGCATTATGTGCGAAAGCTTAACACTTAGAGATTGTATCGACTGTGCTAATTTTCATCACTTTGAACCTGTGTATCAAAGACTTAACTCATTTTCTGATATTCTTTTTTTTTTTAGCTTTTCATGGTTTTCTTTTCTTTTTTTCTTTTGTTTTTCATAAACAAGAATAAGAAATAAACTAACCTACTAACTTACTATAAAAGGAAAGAAATTCTACTAAGCTACTAAACTTACTATAAAGAGAAAGAAATTCTACTTCTATAAAAAGAAACAAATTCTACTAAGGTCAAGTTACTCCGGATTACGCATTCCATTTAGTTGAACTAACAACTCAAAACGTGACATATCAAAAGCATTGGTAAATAAATCAGCATTACTATTTTCCGTTGCCACTTTTACCAGCTTAATCAAATTCTTTTCAGCACAATCACGTATAAAATGGTGTCTTATGTCTATGTGCTTTGTTTTACCGTGTTTAACTGGATTATTGGTTATAGCAATAGTTGACTGGTTATCTATCCTAATAGGAGTATGAGTATAAGTCAAACCGTAATCCCGCAATTGTTGTTGTATCCACAAAACCTGTGAACAGCAACTACCAACAGCAACATATTCGGCATCGCACGTTGACACGACTACCGAAGTCTGTTTCTTGTTTTGCCAGAAACGAGCCTCCCACCAAGGAACTGACAACCTCCAGTTGTTGACTTGCGATTCAAGCTGCATCCTCCATAGTCTGAATCCGTGAATGCTTCCAATTCTAGATCTCCATCCGCGTGATACCAAACTCCCATCTTTGGTTTCGACTTGAGGTATCTCAGAATCCGCTTCACAGCTTCCATGTGCATCTCTTTTGGATTAGCTTGAAACCTAGCACAAATACACACATCAAACATTATGTCAGGTCTAGAAGTAGTTAAATACATAAGTGATCCAATCATGGCCCGATATAACGTCGGATCCACATCGGTATCACTTTTTGTACCCGGTCCGAGATTATTACTCACTTGAATCGGTGTGCTAAAGTGAGCTGTTAGCTTGGTTCCTTCCATCCCGAAGCGCTCTCGAATGTCGTAGACATAATTCGTCTGATGGATAAACATACCCTCCTTCCTCTTGTTCAACTTGCAAACCCAGAAAGAAGTTTAACTCACCCATAGCACTCATCTCAAACTTAGACTTCATCACCTTTTCAAAGTCTTTGCACATCTGCTCGTCAGATGACCCGAAAATGATATCATCGACGTACACTTGTACCAATATGAAATGTTCACCCTTCCTTTTTACAAACAGCGTACTGTCAATCCTCCCTCTTTCAAACCCGTTGTCTAAAAGATGAGTAGATAGCGTCTCATACCACGCCCTTGGTGCCTGATGTAATCCATACAGAGCCTTATCGAGTCGATATACTCTGTCTGGATATGTCGGATCTGTAAACCCAGGCGGTTGTTCCACGTACACCAGTTCCTTCGCTTTGCCATAGAGAAAGGCACTCTTTACGTCAAATTGGTAAACTTTAAAAACTTTGAAAGACGCAAAGGCCAGAAACAAACGGATTGCTTCAAGCATTGCCTCTGGCGCAAATACTTCATTGTAGTCGATTCCTTTTTCTTGGTTGAAACCCTTTACCACTAGTGTTGCCTTGTTGCGAGTCACTATACCCCGATCATCTCTCTTGCACTTAAAAACCCACTTGGTTCCTATTGCAACTTCTCCTCGAGGTAATGGAACTAACTCCCACACTTCAAGTTTCCTGAATTGTGACAGTTCTTCTTGCATCGCTTCTACCCAAGAGTTGTCTTTCAGTGCCATTTGCACATTCTTCGGCTCTACTTGCGAGATGAAACATGAGTACAAGCAAGTGTGAAAAGCCTTGTAGTCATTGATCATCGACAACAACACTGTGTTGTTATTCAAACTACTCCTATTCATCACACCAACGTTCGGATTTCCTAAGATACTCTCAACTGGATGATCCTTATTAATCCTCGATGTTTCTATCTCATCAACTCTAAGATTATTTCTTAAATTTGATCCTATCTCACCTAACGGGGGAACGACTTCAGACTCTACATTTTCTTCCTCATGAACGCTGTCTTCACAGTTAGAACTTGTTGTTTGATATTCATTTGTAGGCATTTCAGAATCATTCTCTGCTGGAGATCTATCTTCTGTTGTTGCAGGCTCGGAAGTTGATAGAAATGTCGTCCTCGGAAAACTTTGACCCTCATCATTCAGATTTAATGACGACAAGTCCTGTTCGAGTGTACCTGCATTTCCATCCAAAGGAATGTTAAATGATTCAAACAGTTTGTCATAATCAAAAATCCATTCCAGACCAGTTTCGGGTGCATGTGTATAACTTGTTACATCAATGTTATACACAATCTCTACTGTACCATTTGATTTGTTAAAAACCCTTTTATTTGGTGAGTTCGGCACATAACCTCGGAAATATCCTTCGTCAGCCTTTTCACCAAACTTAGGTTGATGTTTTGTTTTCATTAACGTACATGGTACACCAAATGGTTCGAAGCCAGTTAAATTTGGTGGCCTTTTATTCAAAACTTCATAACAGGTTTTTTTCAGTGATTTGACAGTAAGGACCCGATTTAAAACATGACACGCGGTATTCATTGCCTCCCCCCAAAACATGGTAGGAAGTTTTGAATCCGAGAGCATGGTCCTTGCTGCCTCAATCAAAGTCCTGTTTTTTCGTTCTGCCACCCCATTTTGTTGTGGCTCATATGGTGCACTAAATTGATGCACTATGCCCTTTGATAGGCAATATACACCAATTACTGTGTTTTTGAATTCCGTTCCGTTATCACTCCTGATACGTTTTACCCACGTTCCGTAAGAGTTTTCCGCTTGGTCTAAGAACCCGATTAGCTTGGCAGTTGTCTCGTCTTTTGTACCTAAGAAGAAAACCCATGAAAATTATGAGTAATCATCATTAATAAGCAAACAATACCAACTACCACCTATACTCCTTTTGTTGATTGGTCCGAACAAGTCCATATGCAACAAATTGAAAGTGGCAGCTATAGAGTTCTGAGTCTTGGACTTGTGTGCCTTCTTGTGTTGTTTTCCTTTCTTGCACGGTAGACACTTGTCTTCACACTGAAAACTCTTCTTTGGAACACCTCGCACCAATCCATTTTTAGTGATATAGTTCATTTTCCTTAGGTGCAAGTGTGCCATGCGTCTATGCCATAAAACTGACTCTGTCTCTGAAGCTTTAGATAGAAGACATATTGGTCCCATCGAAAATTCCGGTTTGTTCATGTCCAACATGTACAAGTCATTCTTCCATGGGGCCCTCATCAGTATCCATTCTTCAGGTAATTTGAATCCCGGTTTCAGCACTAACGCCTCAGTATCAGTGAAAAGTGCCGAGTTCTTCTTATCATAGATTTGAGATACACTAATGAGATTGTGCACCAGTTTATCAACGTGATATACTTGATCCAATTTGATAGTCCCATTAGTGACCACTCCAGTACCGGTGATATTTCCTCCTTTATTTCCAGCGAACGATACAAATCCCCTATTCCCTCCCTTGTAGTCTACAAGTAGACTTCTTTCCCCAGTCATGTGCCTAGAGCAACCACTGTCGACGAACCACTTGTTGTTTGGACCGGTAGTTATCTCCTGCACATGAAAGAAAAGAGGTTAGTTATCACGGGGAACCCAATCCATAACTGACTTGGTAATATCATTCTCGTCCCCATACTTGAACTCTTTCAAATACCCATCTCTCCTTTCAGGTGACTTGGGTTTTTGATTTAGAGCCTATTGTGGCGCAGAGTGATTTAAGTTCACTCTCGGCCTTTGTGTAGGCATTTGCTGTGGAGCTCTTGAATAATTTCGATTATAAGGCATTTTTGAGTGATATCCCTGAGCTCTACCTGGTGTTTGATGTCATACAGGCGTGTGTGACCTAACCGGAGTGTAAGCTTTTGTAGGTGTAGTACTCTTGGTGAATTAGTCCTAACCACATCATTGGGTCGACCTGTCACAGGTATTTGTTTCACAGCACTCTTAGGTGTGGCTTACATAATTTTCTCGATGTTATGAGAACCACTTGTGCTAGCTACACTTGACGAAGGTTTATGTTGTTCCGGCTTTCCAGTCTTAGGTGTAGAGTCTACCTTCCGATGTGGACAACTAGAAGCAACATGTCCCTTTTCATGACATCTAAAGCAAGACATTTTGTCAATCGACTTCTTATGCGTGCCCTTTGACTTAGGTGACTCACTAGTGTCTTGCTCTTTCGTCTCAATTATAGTGATTGTGTCCACGTCTTGATTATTAAAGTCAATTTTGGCTTCTCCTACAGGGTTATCACTAGAAGATGACACAAATTTAACCTTCTTAATCTTGACATTGTTACTAGTCACCTTAGTTTCTTTATGTTTAACAATTTCTGCCACAGGTTCAGGTGCTACCTCTGATTCAACTGGTTTACCAGTCTTATCCTGAGGCTGAGGTACATAGTTATCATTGAAAGGTGGAGGACTCTCATTAAACCCTAAACCTACAGGTTTCTTAGACTGACGATGTGCATCTAAGATTTTCCCTAAGTTCAATAATGAGTTCCTAAACTTTTCCAATTTACTATTCACCTCGACCACCTTAACCTTACACACAGCTAGCTCTACATCTTTGATCTTAAGCTCTTTGGTCAATGCCTCAACAAGCTCATACATTAGTTCTATTCTAACACACTGCTCACTCTGCTTGTCTTTTAGAACTATGACATCTTGTGCATTTGCCTTAAGCTTATTTCTAAGGTCAATCTTTATGTCTAAGAGGCTAGCATTGTTCGATTTTAAGGAGTCATTTTGAGCAGTTAGATTTTGATGTGATTCTATCACTAAGTTTAATCTATCATTAGACGTAGCACACAAAGCACATAAATCTTGGAATGTAGAGAAGTTTAGAATTAGCTTTGCGTGATCAGATTCCACGTTGGCCATCTGTGCGGCAAACTCTAGAATCGTCTGATCCTCTGACTTTTCTACCAACATAGGACTTGTATCATTTTGGTCTTTGTCCCTTGTTGCTTCCTCTGCTCCATCACTTCGAGTCTCCGTTACTTCAGCCATAAAGGCTCTAGCGTTGGACTCTGGATGAGTACTCCAGTCATATGTTCCATCGAGCTGTCTGTCAGATGTGACATTGGTTGACAGCCCAGCTATGTTTGCCTGATTGCTTGAACTACTCGGCTGATATCTCCCTTGAGATTAATTCTGGAACTGGTTCTGGTAGTTCTCGACTTTAGGTCTTTGACACTCTCTAGCGAAATGTCCTAACCCTTGGCAGTTGTAACACTTAACTTCGGATTTATCAAACCCAATCTTATTGTTGCTGACATTGAGATTTCTGCCCGTCCTCTTGATGAATCTCTTTACATGCTGAGTTACCATGGCCAGTTGCCATCGCAGATGCATTCCTTCTAAATCATCAGGGTCTACCTGATCATAATCTTCATCCCATAGCGCAGGATCGTTGATTTTCCCTTGAACGCAATTGCCATAAGCGGCCACAAATGAAGCCAACAGATTTAGATGGTCTTCATCTGATTTTGCGCTCATCGGCATCTTTGAGTATCCTTGACAAGTTGATGCAGACTGAGTTGGCTTGTCTTCCGGTCTAGAGAACCCTAAGAAAGCCCGACTCCCTGAGTCATCTACTTCAACCGGAGTCGATGTTTCACCCGTAAAGAATGCTGTAGCCGTCTTCAATTCACTTGCCGTTGAAGGTTTGGACTTCCCAAAATACATATCCGGATCCTGTACTTGGTCATAATCCCGTTCTTTCTTCAGCAATTCAAAATTATTGGCCCTCAGCGTTCCTTTGACTTTTTCTAGATTAAGAGTATGAAACTTGTCTTCATCATGCTTTATCAGCGCCACATACATCTCCCAATTGGCTGGTAAAGCATCTAAAAACTTTACTATCTTCTCTGACTCACTATACTCTACATCATGGTTGTCTAACTCAGTCAACAGATGATAGAATCTGGTAATGGTCTAATCCAGCTTCTCGTTTTTCAAAGCCTTGAATATCGCGAACTGCTGCTTGAGCATTTCCATTCTACCTTTTCTAACTCTAGGATTTCCTTCACACCTTTTCTCCAAAGCATCCCACAACTCTTTTGCTGTTCTTTGATTGCGAAATGTGTGCAGGATCTCCTGAGGTAAAGCCATTCTAATGATCGAGAATGCTCGGTTTTCGGCCTCATAAAGCTTCTTATCATCATCCTTCATCTTTTGATATGACAAGACTCTTTGACGTCCTTCAACCTCTGTTGTAGGTGGAACATATCCCTCGTCTATGCACATTCTCATATCATTGAATCTAGCGAAGTCGGCGAACCTATCCTTCCACCACTAATAATCCTCCAATTTCATCATCTTAGGTGGAGAATTTGCCTTGCCGACCTCACGGTCATCTCAATAAACCTTTGTAAACTTGTCATTGTTTCAAAAATTTTTGAATTTAAAACTTAAATAATTTAATTCGAAATTGATTTAAAATAAGTCTTTCGAACTTGAGGAAGTTCGAATATAATTAATTTTAAATTTCTTTGGAATTAAATTCGAAATTAAGTTTGAACTTCAACTAAAATCAAAGTAAGGACAAATTCGAAGGAATTACTAAAATCGAAATCATAAATTCGAATTTGATGAAAATTCGAAACTGAGCAAATTCGAATTAAGCAAACTCGAATCAAACCCTAAGGAACTTCGAAAGGAGCGTATTTTTCTGACAAACTCGAATTTTGAGTAAAGCCTAATACCCCCTTGATGTTCGAGCGCTGCAAGTTCGAAAAACGGCTAAAAGTTCGAACTTTTCAACTTTTCAGATTAAACCAAAGTTTTTAGAATTAAAAACTCTGATTTCGATCAAAAAGATGAACTTTTCTGAATTTTTTCTCGATATCGTACTTGATAAACTCGAAATATATCCAATAGCGTGATTTTTCCAGTCCAAAACATCAAGAAACCACAGATGTTGTTTATGAACATGAAGAATACTAAGAACACCCTTACGGCTCTGATACCACTTTTAAGGTCTGCTCTCTACGGATCTTATCTTGACGCGACGTCTTCCAACGAGTGCGAAATCCTCGTTAGTGGCTTGACGGAAAGACCACGTACACCGAAACACAGAGACTAGCACGGTGATAGATGAACAACGGATCGTCCCAACACGGTGATTCTCTCCACACGAAACTCTCCATATGCTAGCAAGTTTGAGATCGCCCTTTTGCATAAACTCTCTGAAAATCTGCAAAAGTCTCATAATTGATCGAATTAACACTTAGTTATACTGACTGGTTCGACTTTGTCTGGGACAAATTCAAACATGGCCCAAGGCCTATTCGAAATTGTCCTCCTAGACAAATTCGAATCTGACTTCAAACTTATGTTTGAACTTATGTTTGAACTTATCTTTGAACTTTATTTTTTAACTTATTGTAATACGTTACCCTAAGTTCAAACATACAAACAATTAATATCAAACATATATAATCAAACATATATCAAACACTTCTTAATATCCAATATCAAGTAAATTGGTTTACACAAAATGCTATCTATACTTAGACTGCTATCGTCACAGATGATGTACTAACAGCGGCCGTGTAGCCTTCTTTTACGCGGCCGCGTCAACAGGTGTTTACAAGGCCATGTGACGAGGTGGTGTAAGTTCAGTCAGCGCAGCTACGCAGACGCGTGACTTAACCCTATGTGGCCGCGTAAGAAGCCCAACCCACGAAATTCGTTTTTTTAACCATAGAAGCGTAGCAGCCGGTAGCATCGATTTTGGGAGACGATTGTTGCGATTTTCAAAGAGATATTTCTTCGTTTTTCTTTGATTTTCACATATTGAATCATAGATTACTTTAGGGTTTCGTACGTCTTCGAATTTTCAAGCATATTGGTCAATTTTGGAGCTACTTTTTCATGAATAACTACGGATTTGGTATACTCGTTCCTTAAACTCTCTGATTTCGCAATGGTTGTTATTTATTTAGGTTTAATTTCGATTTTTCGTATGATTTGTGAGTAGTTTTCTTGTTCACCCGCTTGGGATGATGAATTCTATGTATTAATTGACACGTTTTTGGATTGACTGACGGTTTATGGTTACTAGATTTTGATGTTCTTCATATATTTAGTTTAAAATCAGATTTCTATCAATCGCTTAGCATTGTTTTGCGAAAATAAATGTTGGTTGAATCTGCGTTTTTAATAAAGATTGAAACTTTGGATGAAAATTTGATAATTGATTATATTTTCTAGGCATCGAATTGCAATGATGATTTTGTGATGAATTATTGATCTAGAACTTTGTGTGTTTCTTGGTTTTTAGGCATTGTGTTGCGATAATAAAACTAATAATCTATGAAGTTTGAATTCCAAAGAAAGAAAGTTAATTGGTTGAATTCTCGGTATTACTTGATAGTTTTTAGCATCTTTTTGCGATAATAAGATTGTTGGTTAATATTGGAATTCAGTTCAATTAACTTTATTGTCTTCACGGGTTTTGTCATGATTTAATATTTATTTGGAGAAATCAAATATTCGGTAAATTAATCCATAATACGGGCTTAAGTGAATATTTATAATTGGTTATTAACCGATTTATCTTTAATCGATCAATTCTGACCGCCGCCAATTAATTGTAGTTTTTTAATTGCAAGGGGGTGACGCTTTCGTAATATAAGAGTTTCGTAAATTTTAATTTATTATAGATCTTTACTTAAGTTAGTTTTGATTTAATTCTGCTTCCATTAGTTTGTTTCGTATAATTTAATTGTCGTTACTTTCTTGCTTTAGTTATTTAGTTTAATTCGTGTTTTGCCGATATTAGTTTTTAATTATTTCGAAAAAGCAAAAAAAAAAAAATTAGTTTAACTTTTTAATATTGTATTACTTAGTTTGCTTTAGTTATTCGGTCGATTAATTTTAATTATTCCCTCTAGTTGTTAATTTCCTCAAAACGTCCGAAATAGCTAAATATTGGTTGAGGTTGTAGTATTGGAGTCTTCATTCTTTATTCCATTCCCTAAGTTCGATAAATCATGGGTGATTCTTAAAGCTAAATTGCACACGATCGGTACACTGCCAGTTGTGTAATTTATACTTTGGGTACATTTAGACATTAAAACATGAGGTGTGTCTTGCACGCATCAATAGTGGTGTAGTAGGTTCACTTGGTGATGGTAGGGAGAAGTGACCTAACTTAGAGGGGTCAATTATACCTTCAACAGTGGCTAAACCTGCATCATGAGGTGAGGTGATTGCAGTGGTTGGATTTTCAAGAGTCAGTAGGATTGTGATTCCTTCATCAAATAGATGGGTAGGACCCTCAGTGGTGCCTTGGTCTATAGGCATCTCTTCATGGGGCGAGTTTGTGTGCATTTCAACATCATTAGTGGTGAAAACTAGTGATGAAATTTGCATATGGGGAAGGCCTTCACCAGAGCGTTGGTCTTACCCTGTGGATCATTAGGCTAGGATGTTGGTCCTTCAACAGCTAATGGGGAATGATCAGTTACATTATGAGAAGCAGAAGTTGAAGGCTGATCAGTTGGTGGGCTTGAACCAACTCCTTTGGCACCTTGTGCAGACTCATTGAGTGAAGGAGAAATATGAGTGGGGGACAGTGTGGACACAGTGTGGAGTGGAGAGATCTCCAATCTTTCAATGTCCTCACCCTGTTGAGAGGGGGGACAATTGATGTGGTAGTCTCCATATGTACAACTAGTTCCTGTTAGGAGGAACCAGAGGGCTCAAGTTGACTCTGAGTGGATTAAGTTTGGAGTGAAGCCGACTCCATATTGTGTGCACCACCCTCCAATATAGGAGGAGAGGATGCAGCAGGGGTAGATACTGTTTCAACTGACTCCTGTGGAGAGGGGCCAGAGGGGCTTTGTTGGGTAGGTTGGCTTATTATTTTCTTTCTAGCTAAGGATTTCTTCCTCAGCCTGGAGTATGTAGTGGGAGAAGTGGCAGGTTTTTGTGTTTGGACTGAGGAGGAGACTAGGATGGAAACAGGCTGTTCCCTGGTCTCAAGTGACACAGAGCCACCAGCCACAAAGGCCTCTGGTTCGATGGGTGAACCTAGGATATCAGCCTGCTCCCCCTCAAGCACATAAACTGGGGGTGCAGTCTTTGTTTTTCTGTACTTCTTGGTGATAGGCCCTGCTGTAGTTGACTTCAGGGTACATTTTGCCCTTGATCTAGCAGATTTGGATTTTATTTTGGGAGCAGGAGTTGGATCCACCTCTTGTGCAGAAGTTCCCTCCACTAAAATAAGAAGCCTCCTCATAGGTGTCGTGAGAGGAGGCTCTTCAGCAGTAACATGGGTATAGTATATCACCACAAACATGTTTGAAAATGTCACTTAGAATCTGGGGGTACCTTACAGATGGGTAACGTTGGTCTTGTTCCACAAAGGCCCTCGGATTGCCAAAAACGCATTTGGTAATATTCAGTGTATTCCCATCCACAAACTGCAGAGCCACTTGAACTTCATCTCTGCTAAGCTTATCAAATGAACCAACCTTGCAGCTTAGACTCATCACCACCTAGGCAAAGAGAAAGTTATGGGTTGGTGCTAGCTCCTTCCTGAACAATGTAGCACCCATCCTTGGTGCAGATACACCATAACATCTTAGCAAGTTACCCATCTGTTGATTTTCAGGTTGTGGTTTATCTTATTTTTCAACCACATGCATATGCAATACCTCCTGGAGTAGGTCAACAGTGATCTCAACAACCCGAGTGTTGTTGAGAATGTTTCCTCGAATGGTCTTAGTGTGAGAATCATAGGAACAAGTGTACCATAATTCATAAATCATCTCCTGGTGCATGACACCAGGAGTGGCTGTCATGGCATAATGCAGGGGGTGAGCTTTCAGAAATTCTACCATGGGTTCATACCCTTTGTTTATGTAGTTTTTTTGGAATTGTGAGATTTGCTAGATAGTTGGTAGGCTTGATGGTTAGTGTGGTAGTGACAGATGGATGTTTGACAACGTCATTACCCAAAAATGCAGGGACAATGGGATTATGAGAGGCCATTTTTGATATTGATGAGAGGGATGCAAGAGACACAGACACAACGTATTTTAATGGTAGGTATGAGTTTTCAGAGAATACGGATATATAGGGTCGCAATAGTGAAGAAAAAGATGAAACAACGATAGTAGGTATTTGTAGGATTTTGAATGTGAGATAGTGGTAGAGAGAAAATGGCAGTTGATTTGAAATGTGATGACTAACGAACGGAACGGTTACCATGTCAGCACGTGTGTCAGACGAACTTGGCGCTTTTCTTCTCTTAAACATGCAATACACATTATCCGCAGGTAATTAAGATAATTATAAACATAATTTATATAACTTAAATGTGAAGTAATGTTAATTAAAATTAGATGTTCAAAGTTGTTGCTAAAACCTGTGATGAATGAGTATCATCCAAAACTGATCAGTCTGTAACCTGTTTGTTAGATATTAAATTTCGATCTTGTGGATTTATTTTGTAATAGTTATTTAGATTATATTTAGTCTTGTAATTTATTTTCTTTGTTAGTTTATGTTCTATGTAAAGTTCAAAGGCCAAAAGTAACTTTCCTTGACACTTAATTAAAGGAGCCTACAACTAGGCTCCTAGGGTTTTGTAATTGTTTACACGGTTGACATTTGAGAAAAGAAAGAATATATGTGCAGCCACCATTTGCATTTATTCTCCAAACATTCTTTTTGTTTTTCATCATTACACAATTATTGAGTTTATATTCTTCTTGTGAGTAACAATAGAACATTTGTGTGCTGATTACATCTGGGAATCTATTACAACAATTGGTATCAGAGCTTTAAAAGGTGGATTTCAACTTCAACAATCGGATTATGTGTTGTTCTTCATCATCTTCATCGAGTTCTTCATAGTTTTCTCGGTTAGATCTTCTTTTTCATCGTTTTTCTATTGTTTATGTGTTGTTATTGTCATATAATCATCCCATTATCATATCCTACTGATTTAGAGCTTACTAGGTTCAATCTTAACATCAAAATCATCCTATAATCGGTTGTTTTTGAACTGTAAAAAATATGAGTTTTCTTGTGTTTTTGGTCTGTTTTTAAGAATTTTTAAGTGTTTTGGTACATTTTAAAACCTAAAAAGTGTTTAAAATAGTTTTCCAATCATTTAGAAACAATTTTAGGCCAAAAATCTACTCATTTTGAAGTCTGATTTGTTACTGAAATATTGAATATCTGTTGTATTTCGGACCATTATTGTAGCAATTCGGACTGTATTTCGGACCATATAGGCCCCCATTTCGGACTAATTCGGACCTCACTTCGGTCTATTTCGGACCACTTTTAAGTGTACTTCGGACCAAAATCTTGCCCAATTCGGACCCTGTTTTGGACCCATCCGAGTTTCGGACCATCCGAAGTCCAGATCAGGCAATTTACTTCACTTAATTTGACTTGTTCTTTAATTTGATTTTTCATTTCGGACCAACCGAATCCGAACCATCCGAATTCGGTTTTCCCTCCTGAAAAATTTCCTAAGTCTTCATCCGTATTGGTCCCTGTACACCTGAATCCGGACCTTCCGAATAATCCGGACCATCCGAATTTGGTTCATCCTTCATTCATCAGCCTAGTCTTGGTCCATATGAACCACTGTTCATCCGAACTCGGTTCCCGTCCGAATCCACTGTACATCCGAAGTCGGCTCCTGTCCGAATCCTCTGAGTCATCCGAATTCGGTTACATCTGAAATCGGCACCTTCATCCGAATTAATACCTTCCAGTGTACTATTCATCCGCAGTCCAGTCCATCCGATTCAAGTTTCGACCTTTAAGATCTTATTCGTTCATACCAGCACCTGAAACCATGTCCCGTGAAGCTCTTGTACTCGAATCCGAGAACAGACCACCTGTTTTGTATCCTGATGAGTATGAACAATGGAAGTCCCGGTTCCTAAAGTTTGTCGGTATGCAACCCAACGAAAACCTTATGCTTCAATCCATATCTGAGGGCCCCGTTATCTACTATCGGGAAATAGCGGCTAGACCCGAGGCTGACCCCCATGTATTCGTATCAAAGGTTGAGAGGGAACCCGCGAATGATGCCGAGCGAGATAGGCAGCATGCAGATAAGAGGGCTGAATATCTGATCTATCAGGCCCTCCCCACTGACATCTTAGTCGGAGTAGACAGCAAAATGTCTGCTAAAGAAATATGGGACGAGTTAGAAGTTCAAATGCTGGGGGCAGATCTAGATGACCGAGCAAAAATTGAGGAAGCTAAGGCTAAGACCACTGAATTCCGAGCCAAAGACGGGGAGTCGCTGCAGGCTACATTTACTCGGTTCTGTGCAGTCCTGAATGAATTAAACAAACTTCACATCAAAAAGGACAAGGATGACATAAACATCCAGTTCTTTTCAGCCTTAGCCCTCGAGTGGCAGATTGCATGCCGAGCCACACGACGAGTCCTGAACATTCCCGAAGTATCGATCAATGTCGTCTTCAAAGAGCTGAAAAATTATCAAGGTGATGTGGATCAACAGAAACAGATGGCAAATCAACTCGCATCTTTGCTACTATCTGCCAACACCGACATCAAACCCACTGATTCCCTAGCCTTTATCTCCAACACGAATATTCCCACTGCGTCCTTTGCTCAAGGTTCCTCTTCGTCACAGTACAGATATGCTTCTCCTCCACGTGAGGTAATGGATGAGTAAGAAGCCATTATTCAAGAACAGATAGCCTTGTGGACAAATCGTTTCCAACAACGATGTTTTTCCAATAAGACTAATAATCAGCTCCGCTACGACACCGGTCCGCGGAGGTACTCAGATGAACGAAGGGATGAAAGACGAGATGATTATCATCGGGACGATTATCGCAAGGATGACAGGGATGAAAGGAGATACGACGATAGACGCGACTATCGAGATGATCGCCATTATGAAAGGCGTGATGATCGTAGGGATGAGCCGAGACTATGATCGAAGGGACGATCGTCGTGATGACCGCAGCGACGACCGAAGGGACGATAGAAGAGAGTATAATCGTCGGGATATAAGGAGAGATGAAATCTGAGAACCTCGTCGCGCCGACAAGAGGCCGGTGGAAAAGAGGGATGACAGACCGAGAGCCGATGAACCGAAAGGCGCCAAAGAGCGTCTCTGTTATAAGTGTGGGAAACCGGGCCACTTTGCTCGGGAGTGCAAAAACAAGTTTGACAGGGACTGTAAGGTCTACCACTACGAGATCTATCTAGACGCGGAGCCGTCAACGAGTGCGGAATCCTCGTTAACGGTTAGACGGTCAACTCTCAACTACGAAACACGGAGACTATTAGACGCTGAACGAACGACACACGAACGATCCTACGAACTAATTCTCTCCGAAACTGACCTAAAGCTGATGATAAACTCGAGATCGCCTTAAGCTTAATTCCTCATGAATTCTGCCAAAAGTCTGATAATATTTCGAGTCTATCCCTAATTATAGACCCTGATTCGAGTCTGATGTGGGCCAAACTCGAATCTGGCCCAAGGCCCATTCGAGTTTGTCCACAATGACACTCTCGAATCTGGCCATATTCGAATCTATGGCTACATTCGAATCTATCACAGATTCGAATGCCAAGCCTTGTATGATTCGAATCTAGCATATTACATAAACAACTAAGTGTTGAAACTTATGTTTTTACCTTATGAATGATTTTATCTTTGTACTTTATGTTTGAACTTCTTGTAATACGTTACATCAAGTTCAAACATACAAACACTAATAAATATCAATCATATATATAAACATATCTAACACACACTTGCTAAAATCACAATGCCGTATCACTTAGACTGCTATCGTCACACAAGATGTACCAACAGACTCCCCCTTGACGATAGCTTCTAATAATTCACACATTTGACTTAAGAACTTTGTTTATTTATTGATTCAAAATACTACCAGCATACAAACCTTTCTCGACACATACCTTGACCACATTTTCATACTTACTAGCTTCACCGTCCATATGTGCGTCACTGGAAATCTTACAAGCATACAAAATCTGAAGATCTTCTTTAGAGAGCTTTACCAGGTGAAGCGGGTCGTAGACTCTAAGAATGACTTTTTCTTCAAAATCTTCCATAACTGCTTCCCCTGTCTCAGTGTCAGCGTACCACCAATGTAGATTCTGCAGAACATTCTGTGGCATCCGCTTGAGAGGCACCTTCCTCAGACATCTGACTGGTTTGTACTGAATTCTCATCCAAGGTCGGCCGGTTAGAGGATCTATCCTTGAAGGATCTTCTACTCTTTTTCCCACTCTTGGATTCAGGCGTACGAATTTTCTGGATCTTCCCTCTTTTCTTATGATTTTCTCAATTAAGTCTGCATAGGGATCATTCCCAATATTAATCAGATCCTTCCAAGCTAATGCCTTGATCTCTACCTTTGGTAGTGTATTGAAAGCTCTTAGAGTTCGCCTTAAGTACTGAAGCCCGTCTTTTCTCTTTATTATAAAAAGCTGTAGTTCTTGATCGAAAAACCAGCTTAATATGCTTCCAGATAGCTTTCCTGTACCCGGTACTCTTATTGCCTTCTTAATCTCTAACTCCTTCTTTTCAGCTCTGAACCATAATTTTCGTTTTTCTTCATTTGATAGCTCTCTAGGTTCTTCTGTTGATGGTTGAGCATTCAGTGCAGCATTTACTACATCAATGTTGACCAAGTTATTCCCATCTATCATGTAAGTATCCGTGATAGGATTCTGCTGAACGACTATCTCGTCGGCTTCATCATCCTCATCAGCAACTACTTCATCATCCGACTGCCAGTCTACTACTTCTTCTGGCACAAACTCGCCTTCTTCCAGCTCTTCATCATCACAATCAAAACCTACGTCCATAGGATCATCATCGAGATCCATAAGAGCTTCTATCATTTCACTGATCTCAAACTCTGTAGGCTGTTTTGATGAACTCGCTTCACCCATTTCTCCTTCACCTTGACTGGGCTCCCCCTGAACTTGTGTAGCTTGAGCTGCAGTAAAATCTACAGGCTCATTCTCATTATGTGCACTGGGATCATTGCCTTCGTCATCATCATCTCTACGCTGCACCTCCTGATCCCTACAACCTGTCTCCCCCTGAGCTTGTAGATTTTTCATGAGTTGCTCAATGAGGGACCGCATTGATCGGATCTCTGATGATTGATCTGCAATGAACGACTTTAATTCTGTGTTCTCTTCCCTAACATTCTCCACAATCTTCTTCAGCTCGGCATTATCTTTATCAAGATTAGCATTATGCGCCTGGAGCTCGCCGATCGCCTTTGTTAGGCCTATGATCTGGATTTGCTGGAAGTCTACTCGTGCCTTAAGCTGTACAAAACGTTGGTTGTCAGTGTAGGTGGTGGAAGTAGATGGAATGGATTGTATGGGTTTTGGCAGAATTCGTGAGGAATTAAGCTTAAGGCGATCTCGAGTTTATCATCAGCTTTAGGTCAGTTTCGGAGAGAATTAGTTCGTAGGATCGTTCGTGCGTCCTTCGTTCAGCGTCTAATAGTCTCCGTGTTTCGTAGTTGAGAGTTGTCCGTCTAACCGTTAACGAGGATTCCGCACTCGTTGACGGCTCCGCGTCTAGATAGATCTCGTAGTGGTAGACCTTACAAGTGGTATCAGAGCCTACGGAGTGCTCTTGGTGTTCTTCGTTTTCATCAAATACATTCTAGGTTTCTTGACGCTAGTTGGACGGTTATTCTCTCAAAATCGAGTTTTTGAGCTTAGCAAATAGGTATTCAGCAAATACTTTGTGGTTTTTCTCGTTTTTGATCGAAACCATTATTTTTCGTTAGGAAAATACTGGTTTAATCTGAAAATCGTTAAAAAATCAAAGTATTAACTGTTTTTCGAGTTTGCGGCGCTCGAATCTAATAGGGGTAATTAGGGTTTCACTTTAGTCTCGAGTCTAACCTAAATCTGCTCCTTTCGAGTTTGTTTCAGAGAGTTTCGAATCTACCTAGTTTCGAATCTGTTGCTTCATTCGACTAGGATCTCGAGTCTAGCTTACTTTCGAGTTTATTTCGAATTTAGCTTAGTTTCGAATAATGGTTCGAATCTGCTGAATTTCGAGTTTGCCTGCCTTCGAGTCTAGTGACTTTTCGAATCTGACATAATTTCGAATCTAACTGAATTTCAACACTTAATCGAATTTAATTCCAAAAGATTTAATCTTAATTAGTTTCGAATCTACCTAGCTTCGAAAGATTTAGTCTAAATCAGTTTCGAATTAAATTAATTAAGTTCAAATTCACTTATTTTCGCAAAGATGTCAAATCTTCAGAAATTTCTAGAAATGGACCACGAGGTCGGGAAGGCAAACGCACCGCCTAAGCTGATGAAGGTCGAGGATTATTACTGGTGGAAGGACCGATTTACTGATTTCGTACGTTTCAATGACATGCGCATGTGGGTGTGCATCGACGAAGGGTATATTCCACCGGTGTCAGAAGTTGAAGGCCGTCAAAAGGTCTTGTCATACCAAATGATGAAGGAGGATGACAAGAAATTGTATGAAGCCGAAAACAAAGCTTTCTCGCTTATCCGAATGGCTTTGCCTCAGGATATACTGCACACATTCAAGACTCAGAAGACGTCGAAAGAACTTTGGGAGTCGCTAGAAAAGAGGTGTGAGGGTAATCCTCGGGTTCGCAGGAAGCGTACAGAGCTGTTAAAACAACAGTTCGCAATATTCAAGGCGTTAAAGGATGAACAACTGGATGACATCATCACCCGTTTCTATCATCTATTGACGGAACTTGAGAGCCACGGGATTGAGTTTACCGATACTGACAAGAACAACAAGCTTCTTGATGCCCTACCAGCCAAATGGGCTGTGTACGTGGCAATGATCAAGCTGAACGAGGATAAGTATTACTCTCAATCTCTGGATGACATAGTGGGAACGTTGAGGGCATATCACTTCGAGATGATAAAGGCTGAGACTGATTACGAACAAGTCCAGAATCCAGCAATGTATTTTGGAAAGACAACCAAATCTTCAGTGACAGCCGAGCCAAAGACAGCTACAGCGTTCTTCACGGGAGAAACATCGTCACCAGCAGAGTCTGATGACACATTGAATCGCGCGTTCTTAGGATTAGGAAGATCGGAAGAACCGCAGCCTCAAGTCCAACAGGCATCGACACCTCAGAGCTATTCAAAGATGCCCATGAGCGCAAAGTCGGCGGAAGAACATCTGAATCTACTTGCTTCTTTTGTGGCCGCATATGGAAATTGTGTTCAAGGGAAGATTAATGATCCGGCTCTTTGGGACGAAGACTACGATCAGGTCGACCCTGATGATCTTGAGGAAATGGATCTGAAATGGCAACTGGCCATGGTAACCCAGAGGGTTAAGAGATTCATAAAGAGAACTGGAAGGAATCTGCAGATGAACAATAAGGGGATAGGGTTTGATAAGTCCAAGGTGAAATGCTACAACTGTCAAGGACTAGGACACTTCGCCAGGGAGTGCCAGAGACCAAAGGTAGAGACATACCAGGGGCAGAGTCAGCATCAGGGACAATTCCAAAATCAGTCCCAACAACGATACCTTCCAAGTTCCTCATCTGGACAAGCCAATCTAGCTGGTTTAATATCCAACGCCATTTTTGACCGACAGCTAGATGGTACGTATGATTGGAGTTCACATACTGAGTCCAGTGCTAGAGCCATTATGGCTGAAGTTACAGAAAATGGATGTGATGGGGACGAGCAGACCACACGGGACAGCAGTCCGATGTGGGTAGAAAAGGTGAATGATCAGACAGTGCTGGAGTTTGCTGCTCAGATGGCCAACGTGGAATCTGACAACTCAAAGGTTAGTCTGCCTTATTCTCTTTTTCGTGAATTGTGTGAGTTGTATGTTAATTCTAATGATAGGTTAAATCTAGTCTTAGACTCACATAAGACCATAACTGCTCAAAATGAAAATTTAAAAATTGAAAATGCTAGCCTAAATGATATCAAGCAAGATCTAAAAGAAAAGCTTAAGGCTGATGCTCAAGATGTAGTAGTTCTAAAAGACAAACTCAGTGAGCAGTGTGTTAGGATAGAACTTATGTATGAGCACGTAGAGGCCTTGACAAAAAGTCTTAAGGACAAGGATATAGAGCTAGCAGAAACAAAGGTTAAGGTAGCAGAGGCAAATAGCAAGTTGGAGAAGTTTAGGAATTCGAGCCTAACCCTAGGGAAAGTCTTAGATGCCCAAAGACAGTCTAAGAAGCCCGTAGGTCTAGGTTTTCACGAAATACCTCCACCTTTCAATGCTAACTATGTGCCTCGGCCTCAGGAGAACACTGACAAATCAGTAGACTTAGAGGACCTACCTACACCTTCACCAGAGCCTATAGTAGAAAATACACCTAAGGTGGCTGACTCAACTGTCAAGGTCAAGAAAGTGAAATTTGTGTCCTCCTCCAGTGAAACACCTGCAGGAAAACAGAAAATTTCTTGGGCTGACCAGGTCGATGAGCCAGACACCGTAGATATTCCAAAGGAAATAGACACTAGTGAGACACCTAGATCTAAGGGAACACACAAAAAGTCCATAGATAAGATGTCTTGCTTTAGATGTCACGAGAAGGGGCATGTTGCTTCTCACTGTCCACTTAGGAAAGCCGATGTTACCCCTAAGACAGTGAACCCAACACCTGTTAAGCCCTCAACCAGTGTGGCAAGCAGCAGTAGTTCTCAACCTACCGAGAAAACTGTGCAGGCTGCACCCAAACAAGTTGTGAAAAACACACCGGTTAAGGTTGGACCAAAGGAAGTGATTAGGACAAATTCACCGAATCGTGTCAATAATCAATCTAGGTCAGCACCACAGCAAGTCTATAGGAGCACAACACCTAGCAGGTCACATACTCCAGTTAGGTCTCATACTCCAGTTAGACAGTATGCACCGGTAAGAGCTCAGGGATCACAGTCAGAAATGGCATATAATAGGAATTATTCTAGAGCTCCACAACAAATGCCTACACCAAGGCAAAGAGTGAACTTAAATCACTCGGCACCACAACAGAATTCAGTTCAAAGGCCCAAGTCACCTGAAAGGCGAGATGCGTACTTGAAAGAGTTCACGTATGTGGACGAGAATGGTATTACCAAGTCAGTCATGGCTTGGGTTCCCCGTGATAACTAACCTCTTTTCTTTCATGTGCAGGAGATAACTACAGGTCTAAACAACAAGTGGTTCGTCGACAGTGGTTGCTCCAGGCACATGACGGGGGAAAGAAGTCTTCTCACAGACTTCAAGGGAGGTAATAGGGGATTCGTATCATTCGCTGGTAACAAGGGTGGCAATATCACGGGTACCGGAGTGGTCACTAATGGGACAATCAAGTTGGACCAAGTTTATCACGTTGATAAACTGGTTCACAATCTCATTAGTGTATCTCAAATCTGTGATAAGAAGAACTCAGTGTTATTTACTGACACTGAGGCGTTAGTGCTAAAGCCGGGATTCAAAATTCCTGAAGAATAGGTATTGATGCGGGCGCCAAGGAAGAACGACTTATACATGTTGGATATGAACAAGCCAGAAACATCGATGGGGCCAATCTGTCTATTATCCAAAGCTTCAGAGACGGAATCAGTACTGTGGCACAGACGCATGGCTCACCTGCACCTAAGAAAGATGAATTACATAACGAAGAATGGACAGGTGCAGGGTGTGCCCATGAAAAGTTTTCAGTTCGAGGACAAGTGTCTACCTTGCATGAAGGGCAAACAGCATAAGAAGACACACAAGTCAAAGAAGCAGAATTCCATAGCCTCAACATTCGATTTGTTGCACATGGACCTTTTTGGCCCAATCAACAAAAGGAGTATTGGAGGTAGTTGGTATTGCTTAGTTATCACTGACGATTACTCACGTTTTTCTTGGGTTTTCTTTTTAGGTACGAAGGACGAGACGGCTACAAAGCTCATCGGGTTCTTAGACCAAGTGGAGAACTCCTACGGAACAAGGGTTAAAAATATTCGTAGTAATAATGGGACTGAATTCAAAAACACTGTAATTGGTGTATATTGCCTATCAAAGGGCATAGTGCATCAATTCAGTGCACCATATGAACCTCAACAGAATGGGGTGGCCGAACGTAAAAATAGAACATTGATTGAAGCTGCAAGGACTATGCTGTCGGATTCAAAGCTTCCTACCATGTTTTGGGGGGAGGCAGTGAATATCGCGTGCCACATTTTAAACCGAGTCCTTACAGTTAAATCTTTGAACAAAACATGCTATGAAATTTTGAATAAACGGCCACCTAACTTAATTGGATTCGAACCGTTTGGAGTACCATGCACTCTTTTAAGAACAAAACATCAACCGAAGTTTGGTGAAAAGGCTGACGAAGGATATTTCCTAGGTTATGTGCCGAACTCACCAAACAAACGGGTGTTTAACAAAACAACTGGTACTGTGGAGATTGTGTATAATATTGAAGTCACAAGTTATACACATGAACCCCAAACTGGTCTGGAATGGATATTTGACTATGATAAGTTATTTGAGTCATTTAACATTCCTTTGGATGATAATGCAGGTACAATCGAAAAGGACATGGCGACGTTGCATCTGAAACTGCTAATTTCATATGAAAGTTTCTATTTTTAGTAAGTTTCTATTTTTAGTAAGTTAGTAGGTTATCTTAGTTTATTGCTTTTTCTTATGAAAAACAAAACAAAAAAGAGAGAAAATTACAAAAATACAAAAAAAAAAGAGAATATCAGAAAATAGAGTTAAGTCTTAGATGTATAGGTTCAAAGTGACGAAAATTAGCACAGTCGTTACAAACTCTAAGTGTTTAGGCTTTCACACATAATGCAACTAAATTCTAAGTGTTATGCTTTATTTAGTTTGATGTGTTGGTAGGCATAATACATATAGGGAATCTCAAGGCTAATAAAATATTATAGAAAAAGTCAAGCGTGTCACTAACTTAGATGTACGACCAATCGGTCTTAATTTTTATGTACAAGACATACAAACTTTGAATCTAAATGAGGTATGCAAACTGTCTGGGGATGTATGGCAACATCAAATACATCTTAAAATGGAAAGAATAGAAATATCATATAAAACTGAGAGTCGAAGACATGCAACTCTGTTGTACGTAAGTACAGACCTGTTGTCTCTGTTTAGATTCGGGTTAGCAGATATGTCGCTTTGTTGTACGTCACTACAGACCTGTCACCGCTGTCTTGCTAACTTTAAAAATAAAACCCTAAGTCGAACTAAGACACTTTGTTGTATGAAAATACAGACCTGTGTCCGATGTATGTCTTTTAAAGAAAGTTTGCAAATACCAACAAGTTAGAATCTTTGTCTGTGTGCCTTGATCATAAAAGTATGTCTATGTCTGAGTCACGTAAGATAATTTCCTGATAAATAAAAATGCCAAGGGATGTTCCGAAATGTAGAATGTTTAAAGGGGTAAAATACAAACAATCGGATAAATAGGTATATCACGACAAATAATCAAAGGAATCAAAAATTCCTAAGTGTGAAAGTTTAAGTACTGAAAGTAAGTATCAGACATCGCTATCTGATTGAACCTTTCTTAGACTATACTCATCAAAAAGATTTTGTTTAGTATTTAGCTTAGGTTGTAAATTTTTTAAGTATAGCTTAAGTCTAGAATAAATTTTTGGTCAAAATTTTCTTTTATTTATTTTACCTTATCTTATTTTTACCTTAGTTTATTTTATTTTATTTTATTTTAGTTTAATTTTTACTTAGGTAAAAGGTCAAAAATTACTGAGGGTGCATTCAAAGTTGGATAAAATAAACATTGCGTGAAATATCTTGTGCTTAGGGTAAAGGAATTGGCATAGTTTATCTTGTTACACAATACCGTAGAAAAAAGTTGAAAAAGTTGAAGTTATTTCAAATATTTTCGAAATTTTTCTAAGTGTTTGGTGGTTTCGAGTTTAGGACAGACTCGAATAGGGTAAGCTTCGAATCTGTCAGTAGATTCGAGTCTGGCCTTAGACTCGAAGGTTGGTCGTATAAATAGGTCAACAGTGAAGACATTTAATTCTTACTGTTTTCGAATCTACTTCCTCGAGTCTATTGTAGCGATTTCGAATCTATCCTCGAATCTACCGTATTTCTCCTAAACGACATTTTGTCGAGTTTGAAGCTAGTGTGTTCGACTCTACTCTTGCATCTAGGTATAATCAACTTGATTGTACAAGATTCTAGTAGTTTTATACACAATTTTAGGCAAAATCATCAAATTTTGAAGGTTTAAGGGTCAAAATAGGGATTCCGTCAAGTGCTGGATTTTCTCGTTGAATCAAGGATCGGATATGCACTGTCGCATAATGTGCAGCTTGTGTTACCACTACGAGATCTATCTAGACGCGGAGCCGTCAACGAGTGCGGAATCCTCGTTAACGGTTAGACGGACAACTCTCAACTACGAAACACGGAGACTATTAGACGCTGAACGAACGACACACGAACGATCCTACGAACTAATTCTCTCCGAAACTGACCTAAAGCTGATGATAAACTCGAGATCGCCTTAAGCTTAATTCCTCACAAATTCTGCCAAAAGTCTGATAATATTTCGAGTCTATCCCTAATTATAGACCCTGATTCGAGTCTGATGTGGGCCAAACTCGAATCTAGCCCAAGGCCCATTCGAGTTTGTCCACAATGACACTCTCGAATCTGGCCATATTCGAATCTATGGCTACATTCGAATCTATCACAGATTCGAATGCCAAGCCTTGTATGATTCGAATCTAGCATATTACATAAACAACTAAGTGTTGAAACTTATGTTTTTACCTTATGAATGATTTTATCTTTGTACTTTATGTTTGAACTTCTTGTAATACGTTACATCAAGTTCAAACATACAAACACTAATAAATATCAATCATATATATAAACATATCTAACACACACTTGCTAAAATCACAATGCCGTATCACTTAGACTGCTATCGTCACACAGGATGTACCAACAGGGACGTCGACTACTATGAGCGGAAGTTGGAAGCCGCCAAGAAACGTACAGATGCCATGGCTCTCGTCGCCCAGGAAGACTACTGGGATGATGAAGATACCGATAAAGAGAATGATAAGGGAAAGAATTGCTATATGGTTGATCGTCTGGGATTGGATGGCCATGACACTTCAATTGCTTCAGATTTAGACAATGCTAATGAGGGGGAGACAACGACAAATCCACCAGCATGTCTGATGGCCAGATCCGACGATCCCGAATGTTCGTCATCCGATTCAGAGACACGAGAGGTATATTCCTGTGACATTCAAAAGCATGTAAATAATTTATTTGTAAATAGTGAATGTACATTGCACACACATATACTTGATTTAGAAGCTAGGTTAAATGCTGAAACTGAAAATTGTGTGCAGACTGAACATCTAGCCCAAACTTTAAAAGAGTCGTCTGAAGTATATCAATCAAGTGGTTAACTAATCATAATGTGATAAAACAGATGCTAATCGAAAAGGTAGATGTTCAGGATAGGAATACATACCAAGAATCTTGTATGGATAGGTTATCTAACAAAAGACTCTCTTCAAAAGAAGAAATATATGTACTCTCAAAACAAATAGAGACAGGGTATGGAAAATATAGACAGATTAGAAAAATTTAAATGATAGAAGAAGAAAGAATAAGTTTGTACTCATGAATAAAGACCCTTGACGATGCATTTTTAAAACGGGGTAAAACCGAACAAACTATTCATTTGAATCAGCCCAAAGAAACTAGGTTTTACCATTTAAACAAGAAATCGATTTTAAAAATCTTAAATATTTGGAAAAGGCTCAAAGAGTTTTACCTTTATTTTATGACATGAATTATATGGGAGCTGGACTTAAATCTTTCTTTTTTGTGTCATCAAAAGAAGTTTTAAACCAAGAGGATGAGAAACGCGTTGAAAATATAAACAAAAAGAAATATCTTTTCAATATGAAGAACTTAACGAGAGTTATTCTTCTAGAGTACCCACTTTAGAGGAAGACTTCTTGTCAAGTTATTCAGAAGCTGAAATTAAAGCAAAACCTGTAAAACCAATTCCTCGCCTTTATATTCCTACAAAAGTTCTTCAACATCAAATTACTATTTTAGAAAAGGAATTAAAGTCAACTCAAAAGAAAGCACTTGATTTTCAAGTAGCTCTTCTTAAGAGTGAAGAAAATTTGGCAAATCAAAATTTTCAACAATCTATAGAATTAACTGTCTACAGAAAAAATTTGACATGGTTTCTCAAACATTGATAGATTTTTTAAAAGAACCAACAGTTTCTCATCCCACCAAAATCCCATTTGTGTCATATAACAAAGGTAAGACTAAAACTGAAAATTCTTCTATTAGTGGTAAAGGTGAGTGCTGAAAACTTTTTAAAGCTGATGTTTCTAAAAAGACTCAGATTCAATCCAAGTCTTTTAAGAAACCCACTCACCAACAAATAGAAAAATTTGTAAAGTCTAAATCTTCCATGCATACTGACTCTCCTCGTTTTGTTCCTACAGATTATGTAAGGAGAGTCCTTAAAACCACCATGCAGGATTTTTCAAGTTTTTTTTGTGAAGAAGGCTGCAATGCCAATTGAATTTGTTTCTAGATATAGGATGCCTGTAATCTCAGAAAATGATTTGTGTAACGATATAACGAATTCTTCTTTTTGTTTAAAGTACTCATTCAGTGACTTGTTTAATTTATGTCCAACTCGTTTTAGACGTCAAGTTCCTGAAATGAATGCTTTTGTGCCATATCCTGCTAAAAGAATCCGCAAAAAGAAAATTAAAAATGTTGCATCATTGGCCACAAAGAAAAATGAGACTTGTCCTTTGCGGAGGCTCAAAACCAAAGAAAAAGTCAATAAGGTCTCAAAAACCCAAAAACCGAAGGTAATTTCATCACCTAAGGTTCCAAAGCCTAATAAATCCAATCTTCAATGTATTCTAAAAGGCTATGCATCCGAACCACACATAACTGCTAAATGAGTTCCTAAAACTGCACATGTGCCATATACACCTGGAACTCCTAACAAAAAGGGACCCATAGTGAGATGGGTACCCAAAGTTGTGTGATCTTAATGTAGATGGTTCTTGGTTACTTCTGATCAAGACTCGTACCTCAATGAATTGGCTTCTAGTTATCATAGACTAGGACTCGTTCTTCAGCTTGTCGGTTGTACTTAAACCGACACGTTTGGCTTCCGTGCACATAGCTCAGGACCCGGTCTTATTTCATCATGTTTTCTGAACATCTCGGTTCAGAATACGGTTTGATTGTCAATAAAAGATGGATGTGTTTGAAAGCAAATAGTTTTTCATTATATGAATTTATTTGTTTTTCAGGCTAAATCCATCTGGTATATGGATTCAGGTTGCTCCAAGCATATGACTGGGAGAAGAGAACTACTATCCATAGACACCATAGACGTAGCCAAGCTTGTGGTTAAGGATAACATTTGCCTCTTATCAAAAGCCTCTTCAAAAGACTCTTGGTTGTGGCATCGAAGGTTATCCCACTTGAATTTTGAAAACATCAACAAGCTGGCTGCGAAACAACTGGTTAAAGGTCTTCCAAAATTACGATATGAAAAAGACCATCTTTGTGGAGCTTGTGAAAGGGAAAGATGAAACGATCATCTCACAAACCAAAACCCGAACCATCAACAAAGAGAGTATTGGAGTTACTTCACATGGATTTATGCGGACCCAAAGCATAAATGGGAAGCGATATGTGTTGGTTATCGTTGATGACTACTCACGATATACCAGGGTTAAGTTCTTGCGATCCAAGGATGAGACAGCTCAAGAAATCATAGATTTTATAAAGAGTGTCGAAACCCAACAAGAACTGTCCGTTCAATCAATTAGATCTGACAACGGCACGGAGTTCAATAATTCGATAGTTGAGGGCTTCCTTCGATCTAAGGTATTCAGCATCAATATGCTGCTTCTCGAACACCTCAACAAAATGGAGTCGTGGAAAGGCGTAACCGTACCCTTGTGGAAGCCGCTCGTACAATGCTAACCTACTCAAAGCTACCTCCATTCTTGTGGGCCGAAGCTGTATCAACAGCTTGATATACACAGAATCGCTCCATAATCCATAAGCGCTTCAATAAAACTCCTTATCAACTCTTCCTAAATAAAGTACCTTTTATCAAGTACTTACGTGTATTTGGTTGCGGGTGCTATGTGCTAAATGATAAAGACATCCTCGGGAAATTCAACGAAAAAGCGGATGAAGCGATCTTCATTGGATACTCATCCAACTCGAAGGCTTATCGTGCATTCAATACTGGAACCAAGACAGTCAATGAAAGTCTGCATGTCACATTTGATGAGTTGGCTAAACTGGCACCCGAAGTTGATCATACGGGACCTCGCATTACACAAATGTCTGGAGACTCTTCTACTCACTCTACTTCTTTTTCATCTTCCGATTTAGTTTATTTATTTGATCCTTTTTACGTAGAATTTTTCGGTCCTAACGCTAATGTGTATTGTTGCTAATAATGTAGGTAATCCATCCAAAAATTCAACGACACAACAAATTTTATCCGATCCCTCTTCATACACATCATATAATCATCCATCAACCTCATCCACTGATACATCCGCAGTTGAATCTACTCCTGAAATACCCTCGCATATAATGCCAAATATCCTTCCTTCATCGGAACACTCAAAACTCGAACCGGAACCAGTGGTACCATCACTAGAAACCATTGACCATGAATCATCATCCATCCCCACTCTCACCACTGAGATTCCATCCTGAGCACCCCTTCCACATGAGACAAATGGACCCGAAGTCACCCAACCGATCAAATCATTGGTGATGTTTCAACTGGTGTCCAAACACGTAGGGTGTCTGCTAATGAATGTCTCTTCGCATCATTCCTTAGTATATCAGAGCCAGCTCATGTGGATGAAGCCCTAAAAGACCCAGACTGGATATTTGCAATGCAAGAAGAGCTCAACTAGTTTGAACAGATCTGAGTATGGCGGTTAGTTCCCAAGCCAAAAAACCGTACAGTTATCAGAACAAAGTGGATCTTTAAGAACAAATGAGATGAAAACGGCATTGTGATAAGGAATAAAGCGAGACTTGTTGCCAAAGGCTACCGACAACAAGAAGGGATAGATTATGACGAGACCTTCGCTCTAGTTGCACGGATCGAAGCTATCAGAATCTTCTTGGCGTACGCGGCACACAATGACTTCAAAGTGTACCAGATGGACGTCAAGACAGCCTTTCTTAACGGTGAACTTACCGAAGAGGTGTACGTTGAACAACCACAAGGATTTGTTGACGCACATAAACCTGATCATGTTTATGTGCTAGACAAGGCCCTCTAAAGTTTAAAACAAGCACCTCGCGCATGGTATGATAGTCTCTCTAATTTTCTTATCTCTGCTGGTTTCAGCAAAGGTGTGGTGGACACAACTCTGTTCACGAAAAGGGAAGGCCCACACATAACGCTAGTGCAAATATATGTTGACGACATTATATTTGGATCTACTGACAGTAACTTCTGTAAGGATTTTTCAGCCCGAATGGAGTCCAGGTTCGAGATGAGTATGATGGGGGAATTGAATATTTTCCTCGGATTACAAGTTAAACAACTTGAGAATGGGATTTTTGTGAACCAGTCGAAATATACTCTTGATATTCTCAGGAAGTATAAGTTAGACTCTTGCACGAGTATCACAACCCCCATGGCCTCCAACTGTAAGTTAGACACCGATCCTTTTGGGAAAAGTGTCGATAATTCAACTTACAGATGGATGATAGGATCCTTACTGTATCTGACTGCTAGTAGACCTGATATAATGTTTTCAACATGTCTTTGTGCTCGCTTTCAGGCCGACCCAAAAGAATCACACCTAACTGCGGTAAAACTTATTTTTCGTATCTTATGGGTACTCCCCATTCTTGGTCCCTCGTATCCAAAGGGAACCAATTTTGATCTTACTGCCTTTTCAGATGCTGATTTTGCAAGTTGTAGAGTTGACAGGAAAAGTACATAGGGAGGAATACAGTTCTTGGGAGACAGACCGGTGAGTTGGTCCTCCAAAAAGCAGAATTGTGTTTCAACGTCCACAGCTGAAGCTGAGTATGTAGCAGCTGCAAGCTGTTGCTCTCAAGTGCTGTGGATGAGAACGCAATTACGTGATTATGGATTCTCACTCACCAATATCCCAATTTACTGTGATTCCAGAAGTGCAATTGTCATCTCTTGCAATCCCGTGCAGCACGCTCGAACAAAACATATAGATATACGGTATCATTTTATTAAACATCATGTAGAAAAGGGAACAATTGAGTTGTATTTTGTTGGCACGGAATACAACTTGTGGATATCTTTACTAAAGTTTTAGACGAACCTCATTTTAGTTTCTAGTATCCCATATTGGCATGTTGAATCCACCTTCCAATTAAATATCAGATATTGTCTTAAATAATTCAATTTCAAACTATCATGTTTGAAAGTTCTTTATCTTAGAAAATATCTGTTATTTAAATTTAAGGGTGGTGTCACAAAATTAAAATTCAATGTTTCCTTATCTATGTACATCTTTAATAATTAATAAACCTGACAAATTGCTGTGTGAGTTGTTCATCACTGCGTGGGATGCAAATATAATCCAGGTTTTTCTGTATCTTTAAGGCTAAATTGGTTCAAGGATTTAATCTGAAAAAGATAAAGAACCGAAGAGGTGTTTATTTGAGGGGGAGTATAGTTCAGATGTTAATTTTTATATGTTTTGTTCTTTTTATTTTTATTATTTCTCGTAGTTAAAATTTTAAAATTTTAGGTTGGTTAAATTTTTTTTTATTTTTAGGTTTAATTGTTCAGAATATCACAAAAAGATTTTATTTTATTTTCTAAATATTGTCAGAAAGCCAAAAACATTTCATTTTTACTTTATTTTATTTTGTCTTAACTTAATTGCCAAAGGAAAATCTCAAAAATATTTTGTTTTGCAATTGCTTATTTTTGTTTCAAAGAAAAATACAAAAAGATGTGTTTTCTTGGGCCAATTTTTTTTTGTTGTTTAAAAATGCTTGATTTCTAAAATAGTTCAAGGTCCAATATTTGGTTGTTTTGCCAACCCAATCCTGCGGCCCAAAAGGAAATAGGGCGCGGATCCTGATGACCCGGCCCGACCCGCTCCCATTAAATAGGGCGGGTCAACGGTCAACACTTTCAGTTTCTTCTCACTTAAGTTTTTCAAAACTCTCTTCTTCTTTCTCTCCTTACCGTTGCTCAACCACCGCCGCCCAACCTCCATATTCGACTTTCAAGCTTAGTGGATCATCGGTTTTCCTCGTTTTTCTTGCATTTCTTGACATCGGCACTACTAGGTAACATTTTTCTTACTTTCTTTTAGCATTTAACTTCCTATATTATCCATTTGATTTTCACATTTTTCTTAATTTTTTATTTCGGTTTTTGGTATTTTCAGGTCATTCAATATGCTTTGTTTAGTTAGTTGTAGTTATATAAAATGTTCCTTACTTGTTTTTAGACTAGGATCTTCAATTTCATGCATTTTAATCAAATTTTCAACTGTTCACGTTGCATGCTGCATAAACAACTTAAATTAACTATTGCACTTCGGACCATCCGAATTCGGACCGAGCCCCGAATTAGGATGAGTCCCTTAGAAGAATTTCAAATATTTTACTACCATTAATAATTCAGTATGCCATGGACAACGACGACGACATACATGAACGTCCAGAGGCAGATGTCTACTCAACAGTTGCGATCCAAAAGCTTAATCTGCCAAAAGGGGCTCCTTCTGTACCAGTGATGACAATCCCACCGTCCCTTCTTCAAAGGGCAGTGCAATCTGAAAGGGATAGGGCATACTTGAGAGAATTTTATCCGGATGAGGCTCGGTCAGATCAGGCTGAGCCTACCCAGTCCGAAGGTGAGATTAGAGTGAGTGAGGAAGAGGGAGAAGCGGTGGAAGTAGAACAATCAATGGGTCTCGGTGAGCGGGAGCTTGTGAGCGTGAGAGAGGGTGGAGCAGGTGAGGCAGCAGAGACGACAGATTCCGAAAGAACCGTCTCTGTTGTAAGAGGGATTGATATAACATCCGACGGTGACCACAGCCCAATCAGCCGAACAACCCACTTTCAGACCATTAGTCCGATGGTCGATCTCACCCCAACCACCCACTTAGCATCCTCTCAACAGGGTGGTACTTCATTGCTCGGGGATTTACCATGCATGTTATCACCCTCTCATTCGGAGAGCCGTGGTGTTGAACGAGGTCACACTCCGCCCTATGTGTCCTATGATCTTTCTCCCACGATTCACTCCCCACCCCCACACATATCGCACGACGCCTTCGTGGCGTCCCATCTACGAGCTACCTCCGTGGCGGCTCCTCAAACTGCTGGATCTGCGCATCCCATTGTGGAGCCAGAGATGACAGAAGGAAGACCTGAAGTGGCTCCATCTACGCCCTCCACTTCAGGCCATCTCCAAATAAACATAGAGATGTTAACGGCAGCTCTACGTACAGCCGGTGTTGTTACCCAGGCTGCCCTGGACGCCCACAAGGAGGCTGTCGAGGAACGACATACCGCCCTTCTATCATTAATTAAGGGTAAGGGTGTCGCTTTTGATGATGTGCCTCCACCAGGGACCCAATCAGTCCAAATGATGATTCAAGAGTTATCTGATAAAATAGACGAGCAAAACCGCTTAATACTTCAAGTCCAGGAGCAACTAAACTCCAGCATGAACCGTCTAGAATCTGCTGTTATTGAGCTCCAGTGCCGTCCACAGGCTGAGTCCCAAAAGAGGAAGCATGACGATCAGGAAGACCCTGATCGCCATGAGGGGGAGAAGTGACAGAAGACTAAGTCTGAGGACCTAATGTTGATTGAAGGGGGAGCAGTATTAAAAAGAATCGATATACAGGGGTCAGGGGATAAGATGCACGAGGCTCAAGAGTATATGATGATAGAAGACGAGCCCATGTTTGAGGGTCCAGCTCCATTGGATCCAATGACGGCCATGGTTGAGTTCGAACCCATCCACGAAAAGGTTCATGTCTGACTCAGACTCTGATACTGATGACAACAAACCCTTAATCATACTTAAGCCTGAGCCCGAATCACCACAAAAATCCTCATCTTCTTTTGAATTCTTAAACTCTCTGCCCCCAGCTCCACAACAAGAATCCCAAACAGTCCAAAGCCCTCCCAAATCTCAAAGTCCACCCATAATCCAACCTGCACGCCAAGTGAAATTTATGGAGCCAGGACCCTCAGAGACCAGACGGGTAGATAGATTTGATGACCATCTTGAGCAGCCCGGTGTTTATGACAGAAGCGATCTATACTGGGTGGGTTGGTATTCTAAAGGTGAGGTACATACTCTGCCACCTGAATTAAAAGAGAAGTTAAGTCAAGAACGGCGGGGGGAAATCTTCAAATTACTAGAAGCTAAATCATCAGAGATAGAAGAACCCCCCCCCCCCCCCCCGGTTCAAGGCCTCAAAGAATATTTGCAAAAGTTTCTGTCAGAGCAGTTCCCGAATCCTTTTCTGGAAGAACGATATAAGATGGTGTTCAGAAAAAAGCTAGGGTCTTACAGCAGTCGCCTACTCATGGAACTAACAAACGTATTCAAAGCTGAACAGGCCGATTACAACCAATTAATGCTCAGGGAAAGGAGGTCCAAAGTCTCGATGTCAAAGATAAAAGAAACTCCTCAACATTATAATGTGTAGAAGAGCGAAAGTATACTATCCTGCCTTTCAGGTAGAGAGAGAAGATGGCACAGTTGAGGAGTTCTACAAAAATGACTTGGACTTCATAAATGTGGACGACGTTGAATTTCTACATAACCGACTGAAAGGCAGAATCAGAAAGCGTCTGTCTCACATGACTGCCGTAGGTGCTCTCATTCGAAGTACGAATCGCCGCTCTATTATCATGTGCCTCAGTGATTTTCAAATGGCGATAGAGAGGGCGATGGTTAAAGTTGGACTACGAGCACCTGACCACGATAGCTTTCTTCTCGCCCACCATCCTTCTTACAGATTCATCTTCAGAGGAGGCCCGGGAGTTATTTTTGTGAACCAGAAAGGTTATAAGAGATTAATGCGATTTGAGGATCTTCCTTGTTAATCCGACGGTACTATCAGAATGGTTAGAGCCGAGCTTACACGAAGAGTTCAAGAATATGATGCTCAACCAGATCCAGAACTTAGATGCTCACCCAAGGAAATTCAGGATATCCTCAGCGGCATCGAGTACCTGAACGAACGGCTACACATGAGACAAGTGATTAGACGATTTGATGTCATCCTTGGGCTTCGTGATTCAACAGACCATGCCAGAGTTCCAGGACCTCCACAATGATCGAAAAGGGGGAGATTGTCAGATATTAAATTTCGATCTTGTGGATTTATTTTGTAATAATTATATAGATTATATTTAGTCTTGTAATTTATTTTCTTTGTTAGTTTATGTTGTATGTAAAGTTCAAGGGCCAAAAGTAACTTTCCTTGAAACATAATTAAAGGAGCCTACAACTAGGCTCCTAGGGTTTTGTAATTGTTTACACGGTTGACAATTAAGAAAAGTAAGAATATTTATGCAGCTGCCATTTGCATTTATTCTCCTAACATTCTTTTTGTTCTTCATCATTACACAATTATTGAGTTTATATTCTTCATGTGAGTGATAATAGAACATTTGTGTGCTGATTACATTGGGAATCTATTACAACACTGTTGATGAAACCTATGAAGTTATACAAGGATAGGTTTCAATGTGAAACCTGTTCAGAAACTGAACAGATTACAAGGCTTGCCTTGTATGACAGAGGTTAGAGTGAGGAGTTTCAGGTTTAGACAATAGAATAGGTTAAAGAAAATCTTAGTTTTATAAATTTAGTTTTGCAAAACCTGTTATTTGTTAAACCTGTTCAAACCTTAAAGAACTGGATAAGTACAGAACTGGTAAAACCTGTTCTACAAAAGCTGTTGTTTAAGATTTTAGCAAGTTTGCTTAAGTAGTCTTTGAACATCAATGACACTTAATCACTTTTATTTAACATTCTCAGCTTGCATACAAGGGTATTAAACTTATTATCATCAAGAGCTTTGGTGAAAATATCTACAAGCTGATCTGAACATTACCTTTTTGGATGTGATCCCTAATGACGTGATGTCTGACTTTTGTATGGTTGGTTCTTGAGTGGAACAAAAGGTTGTTGGAAATGGCTATGGCACTGGTATTGTCACATGGAATATGAGTTTTCCTATATACCAATCCATAATCCTCAAGCTGACACTGCATCCATAGTATCTGTACACAACAGCAATATACTCAGCTTCAGTAGTAAAGTGGACACAGAGTTCTGCTTCTTACTGCACCAACTAATCAACTTTCCACCAAGGAGTTTACACCCACCTATTCTGCTTTTTTTGTCTAGCCTGCAACCTACAAAATCAGAATGTGTGTAGCCAGTTAGATCAAGGCATGAGTCTTTGGTATACCAATGACCCAAACCCGATGTACCCTTTAGGTACCCAAAGATTCTTTTCACAGCAGCTAGATGTGATTTCTTTGGATCATCTTGAAACCTTGCACATAAACAGGTAGCAAACATTATATATGTTCTACTAGCTATCAGATATAGCAAGCTCCCAATCATACCTTCGTAAGCTGTTACAGATTCAAGCTTGCCATAGGCATCTGCATCCAATTTAACATTGGTTACCATTGGGGTTGTAAAGTCACCACGTCTACGGATCGAATCAAGGCGCGACGTCGTCCAATGAGTGCGGAATCCTCATTAGACGCTTAACGGATCGATCACGCGCGAAACACAGAGCCTAACACAATGCCAGCTGATATGATACCGATCCCACACAATGTATCGCTCAATGAATCTCTGAAAAAACTTTCTAGTTCGTCTTTGCACTCTGACAAACACTGAAATCGTAGCTCTCCAAGAGCCTTTGAAATTACACAAACAAGTTCATAATATAACCAATAAGTTCGTGCATGGCCCAATCCCACGAACTTAGAAGTTCAAGCCCATGCGAATACGAACATAGGTTAGCTAAGTTCGTATGAACTTGTGTGACTTAAGTTCGTGGCTTATGCCTTAAGAACTTATTCTCACAAGTTCATTACCTCAAGAACTTATCTTCACAATCATGAACTTAACATGCAAATGTAAACACCATACATAATCATGAACAAACAAATTTAAATTTCTTTAAAAGGTCTAATATATACTTTCTTTGATTTATAAAAATTCCAAATGAGGTTTGTTTAACCTGTAATCCTAGAAAGAAAGTTAGTTCACCCATCATGCTCATTTTATACTTAGATTTCATGAGCAGTGAAACATTCTTGCAAATTTATTCATTAGTAGAACCAAATATAATATCATCCACATAAATTTGAACAAGCATAATATCAGACTTAACCTTCTTTATGAACAGTGTGGTATCTACCTAACTTATGGAGTACCCATTACTCATAAGGAATTCAGAAAGAGTATCATACAAGGCTTTTGGGGCTAGTTTCAGTCCATAGAGTGTTTTGTCCAACTTATAGACAAAACCTGGATGATGCTCATTTTCAAAACCTGGGGCCTGCTTAACATATACCTTTTCTTGCAGTTTACCATTCAAAAATGCACTCTTTTTGCATGTACCCTGGCCACAGGAGCAAATGTTTCATCATAGTCAATACCTTCTTCTTGCATGTACCCTTGAGCAACCAGTCTTGCCTTATTTCTAATGACATGACCTTGCTCATCCATCTTGTTTCTGAAGACCCATTTTATGCCAATTATTGTTTTTCCTTTACGCATGGGGACCAGCTTCCATACTTTTTTGATCTCAAAATGATTGAGTTCTTCCTGCATGGCAGGGATCCAATTGGCATCTTTCAGTGCATCATCAAACTTGAAAATATACAGAAGTTTCCAATACTATCCCACCTTGTTTGCACACCTTTATTGATGTAACCTATTATTTGATCATTTGGGTGACACCTGATCCACTTAGGATCATGTTTCAATGATGATTCCTCTGTATCTTGAACACCAGTTTCATTCACAACAAGTCTTGTAGAACATCTTTCCTGATTATCAGACATACTGATATCTTGAGTTTGTTCATCTGTTGAGGGAGTGAAATTGGTATTGAACACATCAGTAGAGGATTCAGGGGAATCCACATTGATTGGTTCTGAGCATGGTACATCAAATATATCAGTGCACTTATTTACACAAGGTGAACCAATATAGTCATCATCATGTCCACTGTGCTTTTCATGTTCCACTCTGGATGATGTGGAAGCTTTAGAGTCGTTTTCTTCATAATTTGAGTGAAGAAGATCATCAAAGCTGAAGTTTCCTGAAACTGATTAAGGTTCAACTTTGAGTGAAGGATTTTCAGACTCTTCAAAGGTGACATTGATGGATTCATCTTCCACCTTTTCTCCTGAGGTTGTATAACAAACACTTCTTCATCATCTTTGGATTCAAATTCAGCCAGCTGATCCCTTTGTTTCAGAATGAAACAAGGGCATCCAAACCCATGCAAATAACTTGTGTTGGGCTTTCTCCCTTTGAGTAGTTCATAAGGAGTTTTATTGAACCTTTTTACCACAAGGATCTGTTTTGAGTGAAGCAAGCAGTGTTAACAGCTTCAGCCTAAAATGATGAAGGAAGACCTGATGCACACATCATGGTTCTAGCAGTTTCTGTAAAAGTATTGTTTCTCCTCTCAGCAACTCCATTTTGTTGTGGAGTTCTTACAGCTGAGAAATTTTGAGAAATGCCTCTTTCTTCACAGAAGTCTTCAAGAGTACTCTTGTTGAACGCAGTACCATGATCACTTTTGAGCTTCTTGACTTGGGTAGAATTTCGAACCTCCATCTTTTTAGTTAAAGCCAATAATTTCTCTGGAAGCCTCTCCCTTGGTCTTTAGAAAGATTAACCATGTGTACCTGGAGAACTCATCAACCATTACTAAGGTGTATTTTTTTCCTCCTAGACATCAGACATTAACAGGTCCAATCAAGTCCATATGGATTAAGAAGAGAGGAGAATGAATAGAGAAATTATGTTTAGACTTAAAAGATGTTTTTCTTAGCTTACCCTTCTCACAAGATGAGCAGAGTTTATCTTCAACAAAGTTATAGTGGGCAAACCTATTACTAACTCTTTCTTACAGAGTTCGTTGATGTTCTTGAAGTTCAGCTGTGAGCGCCTTTTATATCATAACCAGTTGAGGTCTGCATTACTCCTTGAGATGAAACAGGTCTCAACTTGTTTGATCAGCAGATTTAATATCTACAATGTATACCCATTTCTTTCTTTGTGCACACAACACAACTTTACCCTGACGATCCAATATGTACCCTAGGTGCTCATCAAAGTTAACCTTGTAGCTAACATCACACAGTTGACTAATGCTTACAAGGTTGTGTTTTAGCCCAGACACATAGGCTACTTTGTTGAAAATTGCAGCACCAGTACGCAGAGTATCATTTCCTTCTGTGGATCCTTGGACATTGACACTTAAAGTGACTTTTGGACCTTGTTTAGGTCTGAGATTACTCAGCAGATCCTTGCAACCTGTCATGTGGTCAGAGCAGTCACTATCTAAGTAACAATCCTGGTTTAATTGTTTGACATGCAGAGTAATAAGAGGAAACATTAGTCCTTACGGGAACTCATCACAAGGATGAGTTCTCCATCTTCATCAACATTTGTTGATGGACCACTTAGATCAACACTAATTTTTCCTATTTGGATTGTATCTGCTGAGATACTTTCCTCAATGACATGTTGCTTCCAACACTACTTGATTTTGCAGTATTGGAGTTGGCAGTGTCAATGGGCCTTATGTCCTCAATTTCAAGACAATATTTTCTTGTGAGTTTTCTTTCAAAATTTGTAACATTTTATCTTTTTAGACTTTTGGAAAGAAGAACTCTCAGAACACATTCTGAATTTTCTCTGTTGGTCTTATCAACAGGTTTTGCAAAAATTGGCTTGTTTTAGACAAACCAACAGTTTTTTTAGGAAGTTCAACTGTAACATCTTTGCCTGTATCTTCTTTCCTCTTTTTAGGAGGACAGAGATCAAATATAGGCAATTTAACCGTCTTTTGCCATTCCAATTGTTTAGAAAAATTATTTCCTATTTTCTTAGGTTGAGCAATGGCTTTGCCATTATGACTTTTGCAAACTTGTGGTAGCATGGTCATCTTGTTTGGTTTTAACAAAAGGTTTTCTTTCATTTATAACCAATTTTCCACTATGATTTAAAAACTTATTTGAAACCACGACAGTTTTACTTCCAACATGTGACTTATCCTTGTTGGTTGTAGGCTGCTTTCCTTTTGAAAATTTCTTTTCAAAGAACAACATTGAATGGATGGACATGTTTCTTACCATTACTCTTGGTCCTTCAACCTGTCTTATTAAAAGGTTTAGCAACTATGACTATGGGTTCAACACCTTTTCCATTAAGTTGTTTATGGGTGGTTGTTGGTTACTTAGCAGTGTAGGTTGATGGAGAAAATATCCCATCACTAGACTTCAAAACTTTGATACATGAACTGTAAGTATTTTCAGGTCTGACAAACCTATTTGTTGAAATCATTTTTCCATTTTTATTTTTATTAAATGTATTTGGAAGTTCACCAAGGGTAGATAGATCTGTTTCAAGATTTTTGATTTCAACAATTGAAGTTGTTGTATCAAGGTCTCCTCCAAGATATGCTTGGATTTGGGCAAGAATATGCTCATTGATACATTGATTGACTCTTTTAGCAGAATGACACCAAGAGTCAACAATCTTTTGAAGCTTTGAATGCTTTAAGTCTGTTTCTCTCTTTTCTTCTAACAAAATTGTGTTGATGTGTTTTACTTCATCAAGCTCAGTTTTCAACTTATGAAAACTGTCAAGTTCATTAGTTTTTTGTTCAAAATTAGTTTTTAATTTTAAAATCTCAAACTTTAAAGCATCCTTCTTCTCAATAGCAGCTTTTAGATCCACAAACAAGTAATCAAACATTTTATCTTTTTCTTCAGAACTGTAATCTTTAAAATTTTGTACGTTGTACATCATTATGGGATTTCAGTTTTCCAAAGAGCTAAGTGTTATATCAAAATCCATATGCAATTAAGATCAAACAATAGGAACAAACATATAATCAAATCTGACCGAATGATTTCATTAAGAGAAAAGGAATTGTTACATGAAAATGGCGGTTTCTCTCTGTGAAACTTTTGCACTTTTCTTGCACGGAAATCTATGGAACTTTTATTCTATTAACCGTCGCCTAACATATTTAAACTATTCTATTTACTAAAAGAATAGAAAAATTACAATAATCCCCCCCCCCCCCCATCTTTACATTCATAAACAAAATAATAACTACCTAACATTCTCCCCCTTTTATGAATAGTAAACCAGGTTCAGTCTTTCAAGCCAAGCTTCTTCTCAAATCTTTTGATGCTCCCTCGGCTTCTTAAATGAATGTCAATCTATAAAATAAAATCAACTGTCATTCTCTGGTCCATTGTGTTCATGCCTGACCTTTTGATCACCTCAACGCATCTGCATCTAGAATACCTCTCAATGATGTCATAACCATATTGAGGGTTCCATATGAAAATTTTCTGAGTTCAATCATTCTCATGACTTTGTTTTCTTGATCCTTGTTCTTGTAGATGATACATGGATATTTGTCCAGAATGACATGATATTCATTATACTTCTCAATGTCTTTATGATATCGATGAGGAGCCGTCATGTTGATTCTGCGCATCCCTCTTTCTACTACAATCTGCAGGTCTTGTATCGACATAAATACCAGTTTGGTGTGCATGAAGTGAAAGACGGCTTTGAGCGTGAATCTGCAGTTCTCTTCTCGCTTATTTCTGCAAAGCTCGTCAAACGGATCTTCAACATCAACATCTTCAATGTTGACCTTGAAGAAGTCTGCTTCACTGAACTTGTAGAGATTGCCATCAACTCTGAGAACAGTGAACGTCAGATAGAATATGTTGACAAAACGATCTTTTTCAATCCATTTTAGCTCAACTATCCTTTGGCTCACTCTGACATCCTTCATAGGTTAAGCTCCGTTCTGAAGAAAGCTGGCATAATTGACAAGATTGCGCATATTGGGTTCTATTATTCTGAATAGCTTCAAAAATGAGACGGGGCACGCTTCTTACAAAAAATCTTCTTTCTGCATTTAGTTGAGCAGACAACTTTAGCTTTTTATCTTTCTTCTTCTTATTAAGTTCCTCCTTATCGAGTAGATTCAACATGTCACTGATCTCTTGTTGAACCTTTTCTTGAACAGCAAATCGGAGATCATGTTGCCTCTTTGATTCATCAGTCAAAATGAATTTCTTAAAAAATGTATTCGTACGTTCAACTTCTGACATCCCTTGGACTGCTTCGGGAACCCCCTAATGGTCATTGGGACATCTTCTTCTACTTCCGCTTTGACCGTCATAAGGTTTTTATTTACAGTGTCGAGCTGAGTAACCATTTTCATAAGCCTATTAGTCTCTGGATTATAATGGAGACCGAACATAGGAGTTGGAGTTATATCCTTCTCTGTCACCGCAGGCTTTTCAACCGTTGGCGTCTGTTCAGTAACTGGTATATCATCTTTTATAATCTCCTTTACTAGCTCTTTTTCATCCACAATTCTTTCAGCCCTCATCGACGTTTCAGAAAAATCAAACAATAAAGATTCAGGCTCAAGTAAGATAACATCCTTTTCAACATCCTATATTCTCAACACTTCTTCTTCTTCATCGGATTCTCCATATTCATCAAAATTGTAATCGAAACTAGTTTGCATACTTAACGGATTTGGGACATCTTCCTGAATAGTCAACCCCATTTCACGTTGAAACGAAACTGGTTCGTCTGTTGTAGCTCCTCCTTCTACTGAACCTCCTGTTCTGTTTCTTTAGCTTCATACAATACTATTTGTTTCTCCGAATCACCAAGATTTCTCCTCTTCTCCCCCTCATGAGGAGCATCATCAGAGTCGTGATCCTCATGTCGTCGTTTGGATCCTGAAGCTTGTGATTTGCACAATTGTTCTAGTATTGAGAATCGTTCAGATAAAGATCCAAGCACACTCACAACTGTATTCTAAAGTCCCGTCATCATTTCCTTCATCATATCAAAATTTTCAACAAAGAAGTCTCTTAAATCATTATTTGATATCTCTTTCTCTTCCTCAACCTCTGCAGTACCCTTTCCTTTCAAAACACGTTGAATATTCAGCATTTGATTCATCATCTCCTTATTTTGGGTTGACATATGCTGTGTAACACCAGAAACTGCAGCATCGAGTCTTTGTTCAGTCACAAAGGGTAAGGGGCTAACTCCTGGGTCACGTAGACTTCCAGTAGAACTTGTGAAAAGAACCTCTGTGTGGCCTACGCTCAGAGTTAACATTGATTGAGCTCTGGTAGGACTCTGACTAACACATGTGACGGTGCAACGGATGCATCTGACACTATAATCGTTCCGACAGGAACACGAAGTCCTTTTGTACTTGTCTCAACAGATGAGACCAACTCAAATGTCCTAATGTGTATAGGCTCTACGTCATGTGGCCAAGGAAATGTACACTGGGGCAGAGGTGTACTTGTTTCAATATCCATAGGATCCGAATGATCTAAGGATAGCGTATGTGTTGAATCCCCGTGAAGAAGTGAAATATGTCCTTGTTGAGAAGGAGATGAGTGGTAGGAGGGGTGTGCAGTCACCAGTGGGGTACTAGTTGTTTCTGTTAGACTTTAAATTTCGATCATGTGGAATTTTATTTTGTAATAATTAGTTTGTTTTATTTCCATGTAATTTATTTCAAGTATTTATTTCTATTGTAATTTCCTTAGTTGTTTTAGAAGTAGAGGGGGCTGATTGTAATATTTTTTCAAAGTCTAGTTAGTTATGTAAGGGAAACCCCACCAAGGGTTTCCCACAACATTGGCAGTATTCACAATTCAAGAAACTTTTACGGCCGCCGCTTTTTCATTTTCTCTCTCAATATTCATATCTTAAACTGAGTGAAATCATTCTTTTTGTATTAGATAGTGTGCTGAAATTAATATTGTGTGATGATTATCTTACTGGGACGATTACGGCAATTGGTATCAGAGCCTCCAAAGTGGATTTCAACTGATTCGGATTTGAGGTTCTTCGTGTTCTTCACGTTCATCATATAATCTCAGGGTTTGATCTTAAATCCTATCTAAACATTCTGTTTTTGCTGTTTTTTTATTTTATAATCCTATATAATTAATCTTCTACTGATTTCGATTAACTCTAGTTCAATCATTACAAGTTTTAATTGTTTATTTGGTAAAATTGTTAACTCGTGTTTTTAAGGTTTATTCTCGGTTTTTCATTAAAAATCCCAGATTTTTAGGTGTTTTGGTCATTTGTTCTTAACAAAACTTGTGTTAAAAATCAAACCAAACATTTAAAAATTATTTTCAGGTATTTAAACTGCATTTTTATTAATTCTGAAAAAATGGAATTCAATCATCATTATTGAAATTCGGACCTTCTCGAACCAAAATTCGGATCAAATCTCGGATCATTTCGTATCAATTTTAACGTATTTCGGACCAAATCTCAGATCCCATCTGAAATTTCGGTCATCTGAAATACTGTTAAAACATTTTTCGGATCATCAAATTTACTTGTTCTACAATTTTAAACACTTTCAAAACCAACTCGGATCATCTGAAATTCGGATCACCACCCGAATTCGGATCACCAGAGTGGAACTCATCACTTTGAAGTTCACCATCCGAGATACTGATCATCATCCGAAATTCGGTCCATCCGAGTTACTGTTGTTCATCCGAGTCTCCACCAATATGAGTTTTCAGTCCATCCGAATTCCAACCATCCGAGTTTCCACTCATCCAAATTTCTCATTATCCGAGTTACTGTATATCACCAGCCTAAATCATCCGGCTTCCATATCATCCGAGATACTGTTCTCATCCGAATTCGGACCATCCGAATTTCAGTTAAAATCCATCCGAAAAATCAGTTTTCACTTCCTAAGATCTTAAGTTCTTATTCAGCACTCAACACATCATGTCTCATGAAGCCCTTGTTCATGGATCTGAGAACAGACCACTTGTTCTCTATTCAGATGAATACGAACAATGGAAGAAAAGGTTCCTAAAGTTCATTGGCATGCAGCCCATGGGGAATATGATGATTCAATCTATAACTAAAGGACCTGTTATCTAATACGGGGAATGTCTTGCAAGGCCAGATGCTGATCCTCTAGTTCCAGCATCGAGGGTACTTCGTGAACCCTCAACTGAAGCAGAAAGGGGCAACTAGACAAACTGCTGACAAGCGGGTAGAGTATCTGATTTACCAAGCTCTTCCTACTGACGTCTTAGTTGGAGTTGAAAGCAAAATCTCAGCCAAAGAAATGTGGGATGAGTTAGAAATGCAAATGCTTAGGCCCGATTTGGATGATATACAAGATTGTGGAAGCAAAGACCAAGTTTACTGAGTTCCGAGCCAAAGATGGAGAATCTCTACAAAGCACCTTTACAAGGTTCTGTGTTGTTTTCAATGAGCTAAACAAACTTCACATCCAAAAGGACAAAGATGGCATCAACATCCAGTTCTTATCTTCGTTAGCTCCAGAATGGAAAATAGCTAGTAGAGCCAGAAAACGAGTTCTGAACATTCCAAAAGTCTCCATTAATGTGGTGTTCATGGAACTAAAGAAATACCAAGATGACGTAGATCAACATAAACAGCTGGCAACAACTCTGGCATCTCTGTTATTAACTGCAAATCTGCACACCAAACCCATAGACTCTTTAACCTTTCTCTCTAATAAGACATACTCCACAAAACTACCACCAAACCATCTCTAGTGCCCTACTACAGTCAAGGTAGCTCATCCTCTCAATACAAATATGCACCTCCACCGATGAATGAACCATTTGATGAAGAAGAGGAAACCATTCAACAACAAATCAATGTATGGTTGAATCGTCTTCAACAATGACATTTTTATCAAAATAAGACGAATAACCAACTTTGTAATGACACTGGCCCTCGGAGGTATCCTGAAGACAGAAGGGATGAGATGAGAGATGATCGAATAGATGACAAGGAGGATAGGTTTTGTGATGAATGGAGGAGGAATGATAGAGATGATAGGAGAGACAAAAGAGATGATAGGAGAGATAGACGTGATGATAGAAGAGACTATCGAGATGATCGCCGTTACGAAAGGTGTGATGATATACGTGACGATAGGAGAGAGCATAACCGTCGGGATGATAGCCGGGAACCACGCTGAGCTGACAAAAGGCCAGCTGAACGAAGAGAGGACAGGCCTAGAGCTGATGAACCCAAAGCAAATGATGAACGACTGTGCTACATATGTGGAAAACCGGGTCACTTTGCTCGAAAATGCAAGAACCAGTTCGAGCGTGATATCAGGTACCATGAAAGAAAGCTTGAGCCACTGAAGAAGAGGTCTGATGCAATGGCTCTGGTAGCTCAACAAGACAACTGGGTTGATGACGAATCTGACGATGAAGATGATAGGGCAAAAACTGCTACATGGTTGATAAAGTTGGCTTGGCTGATTACGCAACTACTTCAGAATCCGATTCAAACACGCCTATGGAAGGGGAGAAAATGCAAGATCCAACAGCCTGTCTAATGGCCAAGTCCAGGGATTCCGAGTGCCCCATGTCAGATTCAGACACAGACGAGGTACATTCCTTTTACGTTCATGAGTCTCTAAATAATTTAACTGTACAAAATAAATGTAACTTGCACACACAAATACTTGAGCTAGAAGCTAGGTATAAAGCTGAAAAGGAAAAGTGTGTCAAGGCTAAACATCTAGCCAAATCCTTATAAGAAACATATGATAAATATGAAAAGAAGTAGCTAAACAATTATAAGGTGCTAAAGGAAATTTTGAGTGAAAAAGTAGATGTTGAGGATAGGAATGCTTACCTTAAGAGTTGTGTGGACACAATCACTGAGGAAATGGACTCCTTAAAATCTGAAATGTTTGTTCTTTCAAATGCTTAGAGTCTGGAAGTATGGAAAACTTAGACAATCTGAAAAAAAACAAAATGATAAAGTATTTGGAAAAGGTTCAGTCTATTTTACCTATTTTTTATGATATGAAGTATATGGGTGTTGGGTTTAAGTCTTTCGTTTACAAATCATCAGAAGAAGTTTAAACCAAAGTTGATGAGAAACGAAGTGAAAATAACGAAAATGAAATGCCTTTTAAATATGATGAACTAAAAGAGAGTTATCCTTATAGAGTACCTACTCGAGAGGAGGACTTATTGTCTAGCTATTCATCAGCAGAAATGAACGCAGAACTTGTCAAACCAATCCCTCATCTTTACATTCCTACAAAAGTTATTCAACATAAAATAAAAGTTTTAGAAAAGGAATTAAAGACAACTCGAAAGAAAGCTCTTGATTATCAAGAATCTCTTCTCAAGAGCAAGGAAATTTTGGCAAGTCAAAGTTTTCAACAAAATGTAGAAGTAATCATCTACAAAGAAAAGTTTGACATGGTTTCAGAAAGTGTAATTTCTCACTTAAATGACTCAAAAGTTTCTCATCCTACCAAAGTCCCTCTCGCATCATCTGAAAAAGGTAAAGCCAAGTTTGAAGTTCCTTCTGTTATTTGTGAAGGTGAGTGCTCAAAAACTTCCAAAGCTGAGGATTCAAAAAAGAGTCAGAGTAAATCTATGTCTTCCAAGAAACCCACTCACCAAGGAAATTTATCTAAGTCTAAGTCTTCCAAACGTACTGACTCATATCATTTTGTTCCTACAGATCATGTGAGAAGAATGCCAAAAATATCCATGCAAGACTTTTCAAGTTTCTTTGTGAAGAAGGCTATAATGCAAGTTGATTTTGTTTCTAGAGATAGGATGCATGTAATCTCTGAAAACAATGTTTGTAATGATGTACCAAATTCTGTTTCTTGCTTAAAATATTCATTTGGGGATTTGTTTAATTTATGTCCAACTTGTTTTAGATGTCAAGTGTCTGAAATGAATAAATTTGTGCATTATCCTGCTAAAAGAATTCATAAAAAGAAAATAAAAATAGTGCACCATTGGCCACAACAAAACTTGATACTTGTATTTTGCCAAGGCCCAAACCTAAAGAAAATGTAAATAGGCTTTAAAATGTCCAAAACAAAAGGCAATTTCATCGCCTAAGGTTTTAAAAACAGTTGGGTCCAAACATAAATGGATTCCAAAAGGCTCTGCATTTAGTCCACACAAAACTGCAATATGGGTTCCTAAGACTATAAACGTACCATATACACCTGGAACACCTAACCCAAAAGGAGGATGAGTACCCAAAGTTGTTTATTTAATGCAGATGGTTATTGGTTACTTTAAATCAAGACCCGCACTTCAATGAAATGGCTTCTAGTTATCTTAAACTAGGAACTGTTCTACTGCTTGTCGGTTGTGCTTAAACCGACATGTTTGGCTTCTGTGCACTCAGCTCAGGTCCTGGTCTAAACTCTTCATGTTATTTGAACAACTCGGTTCAGAACACGGTTTGCATGTTAACCTCTGATGGATTTATTTCATGCCCATAGATTTTCATTGTATGCAATTTCCCTTTTCAGACAAAATCCATTTGGTATATGGATTCGGGTTGCTCAAAACACATGACTGGGAGGAGAGAGTTACTGTCTAATATTGTAGAACAGTATTGTGGGACAGTAAAGTTCGGTAACAACAATCATGCTCAAATCAAAGGATACAAGGATTTAGTCTTAAATAATCTAGTCATCAAGGATGTTGACTATGTTGAGGGGTTATCTCATAACTTATTTAGCATAGGACAACTCTGTGATAAAGGGCTAGAAGTTACATTTATGGCTAATAACTGTAGTGTTAAGAGTATTGATGGAAAAGAGATTTTAACCGGTTCCCGCAACTCAAACCTTTACACCATAGACGTAGCCAAGCTTATAGTCAAGGATAGCATCTGCCTGTTATCAAAAGCCTCGTCAAAAGACACTTGGTTATGACACCGAAGGTTATCCCATTTGAACTTCGAGAATATAAACAAGCTAGCTTCGAAATAACTGGTTAAGGGACTCCCAGAACTTCGTTATGAAAAGGATCATCTGTGTGGAGCATGTGATAAAGGAAAGATGAAAAGATCTTCTCACAAACCAAAACCCAAACCATCATCAAAGAGAGTGTTGGAGTTACTTCACATGGATTTATGTGGCCCCATGCGAACACAAAGCATAAACGAGAAGCAATATGTGTTGGTAATAGTTAATGACTACTTGCGATATACATGGGTCAAATTTTTGTGATCCAACGATAAGACAACTCAAGAAATCGTAGACTTCATTAAGAGTGTCGAAACCCAATAGCAACTGTCTATACAATTAATCCGATCTGACAACGGCACAGAATTCAAAAACTCGGTAGTAGAGAGCTTCCTTCGATTCAAATGTATTCATCATCAGTTTTCAGCTGCTAGAACACCTCAACAGAATGGAATTGTTAAGAGGCGTAACGGTACCCTTGTGGAAGCCGCTCGCACAATGCTGACCTACTCAAAGCTACCTCCGTTCTTGTGGGCCGAAGTCGTGTCAACAACTTGCTACACGCAAAATCCCACCATAATCCATAAGCGCTTCAATAAAACTCCTTACCAACTCTTTTTGAATAAAGTTCCTTTTATCAAGTACTTATGAGTGTTTGGTTGCAGGTGCTATGTGCTAAACGACAAGGACAACCTCGAGTTGTTCAACGAGAAGGCGGATGAAGGGATCTTCAATGGATACTCATCCAACTCGAAGGCATATCGTGCATTCAACACTCGCACTAGAACAGTCAATGAGAGTGTGCATGTCACATTTGATGAAATGGCTGAACTGGCTCCTGAAGTTGACCAATCAGGTTCACGCATTACACAAATACCTAGAGACGGCATCTCAATCTTCTTCTTTTCCTTCTTCTGTAGTTAACACATCCTTCTCCTGTTTCTTCTTCTGTAGTTAACACATCCTCCAATGATTCAACTGCTCAACCAACACCATCAGATTCATCAATCCATACACCTCCACCTTCCACTTCTTCCACAGACACATCTCCAGTCGAATCCACTCCTGTAATGCCCTCACACATAGTTCCAAACATTATGCCTCTACAAGATCAAGTCGAACTTGAACCGAAACCAGTGGTACCTTTATTCGAAACCATCGACCATAACTCTTCATCCATCCCCACTCTTACCACTGAGATTCCATCACGTTCACCCCTTCCACACGAGACGAAATGGACCCGGAGTCACTGAACAAAACAAATCATTGGTGATATTTCTACCGGGGTCCAAACTCGAAGGGCATCTTCTAATGAATGTCTCTTTGGATCATTCCTTAGCATGATTGAGCCTGCTCGTGTGGATGAAGCCTTGAAAGACCCAGACTGGATTGTAGCTATGCAAGAAGAACTCAACCAGTTCAAACAACTAAGAATATGGCGGTTAGTTCACAAACCCAAAGACCGAACCATCATCGGAACAAAGTGAACAAACGAGATGAAAAAACATCGTGATAAGAAACAAAGCCAGATTAGTCGCCAAAGGCTACCGACAGCAAGAATGGATAGATTACGATGAGACCTTCGCTCCAGTTGCACGGATTGAAGCCATCAGAATCTCCTTGGCGTACGCGGCACACAAAGACTTCAAGGTATACCAAAAGGACGTCAAGGCTGCATTCTTAAACGGTGTACTCATTGAAGAGGTGTACGTTGAACAACCACAAGGATTTGTTGATGCACATAAACCAGACCATGTTTATGTGCTAGATAAATCCCTCTATGGTTTGAAACAAGCACCTCGAGCATGATATGACAGCCTTTCTAACTTTCTTATCTCAGCTGGTTTCAGCAAAGGTGTTGTGGACACAACATTGTTCACTAAAAGGGAAGGCCAACACATAATGCTAGTCTAAATATATGTTGATGATATTATATTTGGATCCAACGACCTTAATTTTTGTAAGGATTTCTCATCCCTTATGGAGTCCAGGTTTGAGATGAGTATGATGGGGGATATGAATTTTTTTCCTTGGATTACAAGTCAAACAACTTGAAAACAGGATATTTGTGAACCAGTCGAAATGTACTCTTGACATTCTCAAGAAGTAAGTTAGACTCTTGCACCAGTATCACAACTCCCATGGCTTCAAACTGTAAGTTAGACACTGATCCTGCCGGGCAAAGTGTCGACAATACAACTTACAAATGGATGATTGGTTCTCTACTCAATCTTACGGCTAGTCAACCAGATATAATGTTTGTTGGTACACCCTGTGTAACGATAGCAGTCTAAGATGTGTTGGCATTTTGTCTAAGTCATATTACAAAGTATTGGGTTTTAACGAGTGTTTGATATATGTGTTTATATATGTTCGATAGTTATTGATTGTATGTTTGAACTTGATGTAATATATTACAAGAAGTTCAAACATAAAGTTCAATGATAAAATCAAACATAAGTTAAAATCATAAGTTTCAAATATAGGTTTAATATGTGAAAGTCGAATTCAGAGTAAATTCGAATTCACTAGTGAATGGGATTCGAATCTATGGCAGATTCGAATATGGACCATAAGGCAGATTCGAGATTGTGAAGGGGACAAACTCGAATGGGCCTTGGGCCTGATTCGAGTTTGGCCCATGACAAACTCGAATGAGCCTCTATAATTAGGGATCAACTCGAATCATTAGGGGACTTTTACAGAATTCGTGTGAGATTAAGCAAAAGGGCGATCTCGAGTTTATTAGTGTTATTTGTGTTGTTTCGGAGAGAATCATCTCATAGGTGCATTCGTCGTCATCCGTACAGCGTTGTGATAGTCTCCGTGTTCCGTGTGAGAGTTATATCCGTCAAGCCGTTAACGAGGATTCCGCACTCGTTGACGGTGTCGCGTCTAGATAGGTCCGTAGAGTTCAGACCTTACAAGTGGTATCAGAGCCTAAGGGGTGTTCTTCGTGTTCATAAAGATACATCCTAGGTTTCTTGACGCTTTTGGACGGTTAATCTCACAAGTCTTTGAATTTTCGAGCTTATCAAATTGGAATCCAGCAAATACTCTGTTGTTTTTCACGTTTTTGATCGAAATCAATATTTTTACTTGTAAAAATATTGATTTAATTTGAAAAACGTTAAAAACTCGAGGTATTAGCCGTTTCTCGAATTTGTGGCGCTCGAATCTGTTAGGAGTAATCAGGGTTTTGCTCATTTTCGAGTTTGACCAAAAATACGCTCCTTTCGAGTTTCCTAAAGAGTGATTTCGAATTTAGAGTTTTCGAGTTTTGCTTTGAGCTTCGAGTTTGGACTATAGTCGAATAGGGGATTCAAGTTTGACAGGATTTCGATTTTGCTGTGTCTCGAGTTTAATTGGACATTCGAGTTTGGACACCTTCGAATTTGTCACACATTTCGAATTTAATTGGATTACAGAACTTAATTCGAATTTAATCCCAAATAGGTTTAAACTTAATTATATACAAATTTAACAAAATTCGAAAGAATTAATTTAAATTAATTTCGAGTTAAATTTATTAAGTTAAAATTCAATTACCTTTGAAACAATGACAAATTTGCAACGGTTTCTAGAAATGGATCACGAGGTCGGAAAAGCAAATACTCCACCTAAACTAATGAAACTTGAAGACTATTATTGGTGGAAGGACCGATTTGCTGACTTTGTGCGATTCAACGACATGCATATGTGGATCTGTATCGACGAGGGATACATTCCACCGACCGCTGAGATAGAGGGAAGACAAAAGGTTGTCACGTATTCTAAAATGAAGGACGATGACAAAAAGTTGTTTGAAGCTGAGAACCGCGCATACGCTATCATACGAATGGCGTTACCTCAGGACATACTGCACACTTTCCGCAATCAAAAGACATCGAAAGAGCTATGGGAGTCTCTGGAGAAGAGGTGTGAGGGTAATCCGAGGGTTCGGAGGAAGCGTATGGAGATGCTTAAGCAGCAGTTTGCGATCTTCAAGGCTTTGAAGGATGAGAAGCTGGACGATACCATCACACGTTTTTATCATCTGCTGACAGAGATGGAAAGTCACGATATTGAGTATAGCGACACAGAAAAGAATAATAAGCTTTTGGATGCTTTACCGGCCAAATGGGCGATGTACGTGGCCATGATTAAGCTTGATGAGGATAAATACTATACTCAATCTCTGGAGGATGTGGTGGGAACGCTGAGGGCGTATCATTTTGAGTTACTGAAGGCAGAAACGGATTATGAACAAGTCAAAATCCAGCAATGTATTTTGGAAAATCAAAACCTTCAGTGGCAGCTGAAATGAAGACAGCTACAACCTTTTTCACGGGAGAAACGTCATCACCGGCAGAGACTGAAGACGCACTGAATAGAGCTTTCTTAGGGTTTGGAAAACCAGAAGAACAGCAACATCAGGCAACACCGGCATCCACATCTCAGGGATACTCTAAGATACCGATGAGCGCTAAATCGGCCGAAGACCAATTGAATTTGTTGGCTTCATTTGTGGCCGCATATGGAAACTGCGTTCAAGGTAAAATCAACGATCCTGCACTCTGGGATGAGGATTACGATCAGGTAGACCCTGATGACCTTGAGGAGATGGATCTCAAATGGCAACTGGCCATGGTAACCCAACGGGTTAAGCGATTTATCAAACGCACAGGAAGAAATCTGAATATGAATAACAAAGGAATTGGCTTTGATAAGTCCATGGTCAAATGCTACAACTGTCAAGGCTTAGGACACTTCGCTAGAGAGTGTCAGAGACCGAAGGTAGAAAATTACCAAGGGCAAAATCAGAATAATGGACAATATCAGATCCAATCACAACAGAGATATCTTCCGAGTAGTTCAACCAGTCAAGCAAATATAGCTGCTCTGTTGTCTAACGTCACATCAAACAGACAGCTGGATGGTACTTACGACTAGAGCACACATCCAGAATCAAACGCTAGAGCCTTTATGGCTGAAGTAACTGAGAGTGGATGTGCAGAAACAGAGCAGAATACAAGGGACAGCAGTCAACAAGAAAGCAGTCCGATGTGGGTGGAGAAGTCGAATGATCAGACGCTTCTAGAGTTTGCCGCTCAAATGGCCAACGTTGAAACAGATCATACAAAGGTAAGTCTGAATTTCTCTCTTTTCCATGAATTGTGTGTTTTATGTGCTACTTCTAACGATAGGTTAAATTTAGTTCTAGATTCACATAAAACTATATCTGCTCAAAATGAATCATTAAAGTCTGATAATGCTAGCCTGATTGATATTAAGCAAGATCTTAGGGATAAGCTTAAGGCTGATGCACAAGATGTCATAGTTCTAAAAGAAAAGCTGAGTGAGCAGTGTGTTAGATTAGAACTGATGTATGAGCATGTAGAGGCTTTGACCAAAGATCTTAAGATCAAAGAAGTAGAGCTAGCTGAATCTAAGGTGAAGGTAGCAGAGGCCAATAGTAAACTAGAAAAGTTTAGGAACTCAAGTCTTAACCTAGGGAAAGTTTTGGATGCTCAACGCCAATCTAAAAAGCCTGTAGGTCTAGGATTTCATGAGATTCCTCCACCATTTAATGACAACTATGTGCCTCAACCTCAGGAGAAAACTGAGAAATCAGTAGACTTAGAGGAAATACCTGAACCAGTGTCTGAGCCTGTAAAGGAAAATACACCTAAGGTAACTGATACAAATGTCAAGATTAAGAAAGTCAAATTTGTGTCTTCCTCTAGTGCAACACCTGTAGGAAAACATAAAATTGATTTTAATGATCAGGATGATGAACCAGTTACTATAGATGCACAAAAACAACCACACAAGAAGTCTATTGACAAAATGTCTTGCTTTAGATGTCACGAAAGGGGGCATGTTGCTTATAACTGTCCGCATAGGAAAGTTGAAATTACACCTAAGACAGGGAAGCCAGAACAAGTTAAGCCTTCAACAAGTGTGGCGAGCACTAGTATTTCTCAGAGTACCGAGAAAACTGTCCAGGCTACACCAAAACAGGCTGTGAAACAAATACCGATGAAAGGTGGACCAAAAGAAGTGATTAGGACTAATTCACCGAATCGAGTCATTAATCAATCTAGGTCTGGACCACAACAACAATATAGGAGCACAACACCTAGCAGAGCATACACTCCGGTTAGGTCACACACTCCTGTTAGACATCACACACCGGGTAGAGTTCAGGGATATCAATCTGAAATGCAATATAATCGTACTTATTCAAGAGCTCCACAGCAAATGCCTACTCAAAGGCAAAGAGTGAACTTAAATCACTCGGCACCACAACAAACTCCTGTTCAACGACGCAAGTCACCTGAAAGGCGAGATGGGTATTTGAAAGAGTTTCAGTATGTGGACGAGAATGGTATAACCAAGTCAGTTATGGCTTGGGTTCCCCGTGATAACTAACCTATTTTCTTTCATGTGCAGGAGATCACCACAGGTCTAAACAACAAATGGTTCGTCGATAGTGGATGCTCCAGGCACATGACAGGGGAAAGAAGTCTCCTTACCGACTTCAAGGGTGGGAATCGGGGATTTGTATCATTCGCGGAAAATAAGGGAGGCAACATCACGGGTACTGGAATGGTCACTAATGGAACGATCAATTTGGATCAAGTTTATACCGTTGATAAACTGGTTCACAATCTCATTAGTGTATCTCAAATCTGTGACAAGAAGAACTCAATGTTGTTCACTGATACTGAGGCGTTGGTGCTAAAACCGGGGTTCAAGATTCCAGAAGAGTGGATATTGATGCGGGCTCCAAGGAAGAATGACTTGTACATGCTCGATATGAACAAGCCGGAAACTTCGATGGGTCCAATCTGTCTGTTATCTAAAGCTTCGGAGACGGAATCGGTTTTGTGGCACAGACGCATGGCACACTTGCACCTGAGAAAGATGAATTATATTACAAAAATGGGTTAGTGCAAGGTGTGCCTATGAAGAGTTTTCAGTTCGAGGATAAGTGTCTACCAAGCAAGAAGGGCAAACAACATAAGAAGTCACACAAGTCCAAGACTCAGAAATCCATCTCTACCTCATTCGATTTGCTGCATATGGACCTCTTCGGCCCAATCAACAAAAGGAGTGTAGGAGGTAGTTTGTATTGTTTAGTCATCACTGACGATTACTCATGATTTTCTTGGGTTTTCTTTCTAGGTACAAAGGACGAGACGGCTTCCAAGCTCATCGGGTTCTTAGACCAAGTGGAGAATTCCCATGGAACACGGGTTAAAAGGCTTCGTAGTGATAATGGAACTGAACTTAAAAACACTGTAATTGGTGTATATTGCCTATCAAAGGGCATAGTGCATCAATTTAGTGCATCCTATGAGCCACAACAAAATGGGGTGGCCGAACGAAAGAACAGGACATTGATTGAGGCTGCAAGGACCATGCTTTCAGATTCAAAGCTTCCTACCATGTTTTGGGGGGAGGCAGTGAATACCGCATGTCATATTTTAAATCGGGTCCTTACAGTCAAATCTTTGAACAAAACCTGTTATGAAATTTTGAATAAACGGCCACCTAATTTAACTGGCTTCGAACCTTTTGGGGTACCATGTACTTTATTAAGAACAAAACATCAACCTAAGTTTGGTGAAAAGGCTGACGAAGGATACTTCGTAGGTTATGCACCGAACTCACCAAACAAACGGGTTTTTAACAAAACAAATGGTAGAGTAGAGATTGTGTATAACATTGAAGTCACAAGTTATACACATGAACCCAAAACAGGTCCGGAATGGATTTTTTGACTATGACAAACTGTTTGAGTTATTTAACATTCTATGGATGAAAATGCAGGTACCATCGAAAAGGATATGGCGACGTTGAATCTGAATGACGAAGGTCATACCTTTCCGAGGACCACATTTCAATCCACATCCGAGCCTACTTCAACTGAAGATGGATCTCCAGAAGTCACAGATCCAGAAGCACCTTCAACTGAGAATCAAACTCAGACAACAAATTCCAACTCTGAGGAAACTGTCCACGAGGAGGAAAATGTGGAATCTGAGGTTGTTCCCCCATTAGGTAAAATAGGATCTAACTTAGGAGATAATCTGAGAGTTGACGAGATAGAGACATCTAGGATCAACAAGAATCATCCTATAGAAAGCATCATAGGAAATCCTAATGAGGGTGTGAGGACTAGGAGTAGTTTAAATAACAACACTGTGTTGTTGTCGATGATAAATGACTCCGAGGCCTTTCATACCTGCCTATTTTCTTGTTTCATCTCGCAAGTAGAGCCGAAAAATGTGCAAATGGCACTAAAGGATAACTCCTGGGTTGAAGCGATGCAGGAAGAGCTCTCTCAATTTAGGAAACTAGAAGTGTGCGAGTTAGTTCCATTACCTCGAGGGGAAATAGCAATAGGAACCAAATGGGTTTTTAAATGCAAAAGAGATGATCGAGATATAGTCACTCGCAACAAGGCTAGGTTAGTTGTAAAGGGTTTCAACCAAGAGGAGGGAATCGATTACAATGAGGTGTTCGCGCCAGTAGCGAGGTTGGAAGCAATTCGTTTGTTTCTGGCTTTTGCTTCCTTCAAGGGCTTTAAGGTATATCAACTAGACGTTAAGAGTGCTTTCCTCTATGGGAAAGTGAAGGAACTGGTGTATGTAGAACAGCCGCCCGGGTTTACAGATCCAAAATATCCAGACAGAGTATATCGTTTAGATAAGGCTCTGTATGGATTGCATTAAGCACCAAGGGCATGGTACGAGACTCTGTCCAACCATCTCTTAGAAAATGGGCTTGAAAGAGGTAGGATAGATAGTACGCTGTTCGTAAAGAGAAAGGGAGAACACTTCATCTTGGTACAAGTGTACGTCGATGGTATCATCAGACGAGCAAATGTGCAAAGATTTTGAGAATGTGATGAAGTCAAAATTCGAGATGAGTGCAATGGGTGAGTTGAATTTCTTTTTGGGGTTGCAAGTTGACCAGAAGAAGGAAGGAATGTTTATCCATCATACGAAGTATGTCTACGACATATTAGAGCGCTTCAGGATGGAAGGGACGAAACTGACAGATCATTTCAGCACGCCGATTCAAGTGAATCACAATCTCGGACCGGGTACTAAAAGTGATACCGATGTGGATCCGACGTTATATCGAGCCATGATTGGATCACTTATGTATTTAACTGCTTCAAGACCTGACATTATGTTTGCTGTGTGTATTTGTGCTAGGTTTCAAGCTAATCCGAAAGAGATGCACATGAAAGCTGTGAAGCGGATTCTACGATACCTCAAGTCGAAACCGAAGCTGGGACTTTGGTATCACGCGGAGGGAGATCTGGAATTGGAGGCGTTCACGGATTCAGACTACGGAGGATGCAGCTTGACGTGCAAGTCTACAACTGGAGGTTGTCAATTCCTTGGAGGGAGACTCGTTTCCTGGTAATGCAAGAAACAGACGTCGGTAGCCGTGTCAACGTGCGAGGCCGAGTATGTTGCTGCTGGTAGTTGCTGTTCACAGGGTCTGTGGATACAACAACAATTGCGGGATTACGGTTTGGCTTACACTCAAACTCCTATTAGGATAGATAACCAATCTACAATTGCTATAACAAATAATCCAGTTAAACACAGTAAAACCAAGCACATAGACATAAGACATCATTTTATACGTGATTGTTCTAAAAAGAACTTAATCAAGCTGGTAAAAGTGGCAACGGATGATAATAATGCTGATTTATTTACCAAAGCTTTTGATAAGTCACGGTTTGAATATTTGATTCAACTAAATGGAATGCGCAACCCAGAGTGAATTGACCTTAGTAGCATTTTTATTTTCGTTTATAGCAGTAGTCTTTCTTTCTTTTTAGGGGTAAAGCCATACAATAGTAATCTACATTTGAAAATTTATCAATATGGTACGTCTATTTTTTTAAATATCGATATGGTACCTGTACCTTAATTTTTCATACCGATTTGACCATATTTGTAATAAACCCCTGTTTTTCATACCATTAGAACCCTGTTTCGTATGTAAAAACCGGGCTCTATTATGTAGAATGATCATATCGATACAGAAAATTAAAGTACACGTACCATATAGACAACTAAAAAAGTAGACGTACCATATCGATACATTTTCAAAAGTAGGTTGCTATTGTATGGCTTTACCCCTTCTTTTTATAGTAAGTTTGGTAAATTAGGATAGTTTCTATCTTTAGTAAGTTAGTAGTTTATATTATTTTCTTGCTATTAATTATGAAAAACAAAAGAAAAAAGAGAGAAAACCATAAAAAATTTAAAAAAAAAAAAGAGAATATCAGAAAAAGAGTTAAGTCTTAGATGCATAGGTTCAAAGTGACGAAAGTTAGCACAGTCGTTACAAACTCTAAGTGTTTAGGCTTTCACACATAATGCACCTAAACTTCCAAGTGTTATACATTATTTTAGTTTGATGTGTTGGTAGGCATAATACATAGAGGGAGTCTCAAGGCTAATAAAATGTTCAAGAAGAAGTCAAATGTGTCACTAACTTAGATGTATGACCAATTGGTCTTAATTTTTATGTACAAGACATACAAACTTTGATCATAAATGAGGTATGCAAACTTTCTGGGGATGTATAGCAACATCAAATACATCTTAGAATGGAAAATATAGGAAAATCATACTGAATTGAGAGTCAAAAACATGAAACTCTGTTGTACGTAAGTACAAACCTGTTGCCTCTGTTTTGATTCGGGTTAGCAAGATAAGTCGCTTTTTTGTACGTCGATACAGACCTGTCACCGCTGTCTTGCTAGCTTTAAAAATAAACTTTAAGACAAACTTAGACACTTTGTTGTATGTAAATACAGACCTGTGTCCGATGTTTGCCTTTTAAAGAAAGTTTGCGAATACCAAAAAGTTAGAATCATTGTCTGTATGCCTTGATCATAAAAGTATGTCTATGTCTATGTCTGAGTCACGTAAGACAATTTCATGATAAATAAAAAGGCCAAGGGATATTCCGAATTGTAGCATGTTTAAAGGGGAAATAATACCAACAATCGGCTAGAAATGTATGTCACGCCAAACAATCAAAGGGATCAAAAATTCCTAAGTGTGAAAGTTTAAATTCTGAAAGTGCGTATCTGACACTGCTATCTGATTGAACCTTTCTTTGACTATGCTCGTCAAAAATATTCTGTTAAGTTTTTAGTATAGGTTGTAAATTTTAAATAATATAGTTTAGTCTAAGTTCAATATTTGTTCAAAATTTTAACTTTATTTTAATTTATTTTTATTTTTATTTTTATTTTTAATTTTACATTTATTTTTTATATTATTTTACTTAGGAAAAAGGTCAAAAATTACTGAGGGTGCATTCCTAGTTGAATAAAATAAACATTGCATGAAAATCTTGTGCTTAGGGTAAAAGGTTTGGCATAGTTTATTCCGTTACTCGAAAGGGTCGGAAAGGTTGAAAAAGTTGAATTTATTTCAAATTTTTTCGAAATTTTCAAATGTTTTAGATTGAATTCGAGTTTAAGCCAAACTCGAATATGGCAGGGCCTCGAATCTGTCAGTAGATTCGAGAATGGCAACAAACTCGAATGTTGTTGGTATAAATAGGTCAACAGTGATGGTCATAAATCACCTACCTTCGATTCTATACCTTCGAGTTTGTCTGAGCGATTTCGAATCTGTTCTCGAGTTTGCCGTTTTCGATATACTTACTATTTGTCGAGTTTCTGATCGTTTGGGTTCGATACTACTAGTAGATCTAGGTATAACCAAGTGTATTATACAAGATTTAGGTAGTTTTATACTCCATTTAGGCCACAATCATTGGATTTTGAAGTTTTATTGGTAGAAAGTTCGTTTTTCAAAATTCCAAACTTTGAACCGGTGAAAAGTCAAATTAACTACAAATATCATTGATTAGAACCTAGTAGGACTAATAGATGTGATTTTCTAAGTCTAACACGGTTAAAATCTTGGATTTTTGTGATGATGTTGGCCGACTCCTTCGAGTTTGTTCCTGGCAGTCTCGAGTTTGTTATTAAACTCGAAAAGGTCAATAAACTCGAATGAGTGTTCATTCGAATCTGTTATTCGAATTTGACATTATACTCGAATTATTTAATTAAAATTTTAATTAAACTTGTAGAAATTCATAAGTGTTGGATTTTGTCCTTATACAAGTTCAAAATAAAACAAAATTGAATTTAAACAAGTTTATTTCTTTTTAATAATTCTAATATTTTATTTGCTATATTGTGCAGACATGACAGACAGAATTTTTGTTCCAAAACATAACATGGTCATTTCTCCTGACCATGCTATTCCTGAGGCGCAAGCCTTCCGCCAAATGGTGGATTTCTTGGTGGGATCCAGAATCTCGTATGCGCTGTCTCACAATATCCAGATCGTCATTCCTTACGTGCGACAATTCTATGATCATCTGCAAGTAGATTGTACTGTCACTCCGACAGTTTTGAGGACAAAGATTGCTGGTAATCCTTTGGTATTTTCAGCGGACATTCTACGTCAAGTGCTTCAATTAGGCACTCAAGAGCAGGAGGATGGGCCTATTGACTTCCAACTATCAGTCAGGCAGGCTGCCTTTGTAAGAATGGGCTATAGTCTGGATGTTACTAAGTCATCATATATGAAAAGTGGGCTTATCGGCCAATGGCGATATCTAGCGCATGTGTTTATGGTCTGTTTTGCTGCGAAGAAAGCTGGGTTTGACTATATAGTATCGAAGATCCAATCGGGGATGATCGCGTTAGTCTATAATCAAAAGTTCAGTTTTTCAGAGATGTTCTTCTCAGAGTTTGTTCATCAGATAACAGCTCCGGAGTGGGAAAGATTTCTGCTTTATCCACGTTTTGTGATGATGCTAATCAGGCATTTCTTGCCAAATTTGCCATGGCTTAACGATATTCAGAGCGTTGCAGTCATCGATAAGAGAATATTTGCCGATTGCTCCACTCATCGAGGAAGGTTAGCTATCCCAGTAGAGGGACCTTTGTTTGGTGCCGTAGTCGACCCGAACTTTGTAGCCCCTGAAGATGCCAACTGGGCAGGGGAGGTGCAAGTTCAGCAGCAACAGCCACCACAACAGCGTCAACAACAACAAAGGCCTCAACAACAGAGAAGACGACAAAGGCCTTCCGCGAGACAAACTCAGCCAGGCTGGCCCTTCTACAAGCCGAACTCAAGAGCCGGAAGAGGCTGGCCCTTCGAGTGCACCATCCGAATCTAATCTGATATTTCAAACGTTGGAAAAGATCTGGGCAGCAGGTCCGAATGCAAATGAGGAAATCACGGCTGAATTAATTGGAGAGTTATTGGAGCCTCCAGAAGGAGAAGTAGATATGTTTAAACAGATAGATGACTATCAACCAGCGCCAGAAGGCGAAGTCGTCTTAACATCTGATTCTGAAGAAACCGAAGAGATTGAGGTTGAGGATCCAGATACTATAACTGCAGATCTGTCCATAAAAATAGGGACATATGGCTCACGTTTAGTTGTAACTAATGAAGCAGATAGGAGGAAAAGAGCCTCAGAGGAGTCAGAGGACTCAGATTATGAAGAAGAAGAAGTAGCACCTTTGGTACATCGGCAAAGGGCCAAACGCCATAGGTTTATGCAGGGAGCTTCCTCGGCCTCTTCTTCCCAGCCAGAAATACCTCAACCTCCACCCGTTCAATCTACCATTCCACCACCACCACCACCTGTTGAACCATACATTCCATCGCCATTCATTCCAACTCCCATACAATCAATACCATCCACTTCATCCACTTTCACTGACAACCAACGGTTTTCTGAGCTTAAAAGTAAAGTCGACTTCCAACAAGTCCAAATCTTTGGTTTGACAAAAGCTCTCGGCGAAATACAGAAGCATAATGCACATATCGACATCGAGAATGTTGCGTTGAATAACGTTGTGGGCAAGATTGAGGAAGAAAACTTAGAACTCAAAACCTTTGTTTCTGATCAGGCAGCCGAGATTCGATCAATGAGATCCCTTATTGAGCAACTATTGAAAAACCTAAAGGCTCAGGGGGAGACTATTTGTCGGGATCAGAAAGAGTTGCCAAGGGATGGAGATGATGAAGGCAATGATCCCAGCGCACAAAGAGATAATGAGCCAGTAGATTTTTCTGCTGCTCAGCATGCTGAAATTCAGGGGGAGCCTAGTCAAAGTGGAGCTGAAGGAGGAGAGGCTGGTTCCTCAAGGACTTTGGAGAGTGATATGATAGATGCGCTAAAAGATATTGAGGAAGAAATAATGGAATTTGATTTCGAAGATGAAATGGAGGAGTTGGAGGAAGGGGAATTCGTACCAGAGGAAATTGTTGATTGGAGATCCGACGATGACGTGATAGAAGACGAGGACGATAATGTCAACGAAGTGATTATCAATTCACAGCCTATCACGGAGTTATATGTGCGAGATAATCACAATGTGATTGATATAGATGAGATCAAGATAGCCTCGGTCGAAGACTCAGAACTTGAAGAAGCAGAAAAGGAGCCATCTAGGGCTGAGTTGATGAAGCTTTGGTTCTATAAAGAAGAAAAGAATACAAAGCCAAAGATGAAGAAAAGAATGAGAATTCCGGGTGCCGGAAATCTCTCAGGAGGAATTATAAGCTGGTTCTTTGACCGGGAACTGCAGCTATTTATTTTGAAAAGGAGAGATGGTCTTCAATACTTGAGGCGAACACTGAAAGTATTCAATACACTGCCCAAGATTGAAGTGAAAGAGTTAGCCTGGAAGGAGCTGATTAATATTGGAGATGATCAGTACGCCGAAGTGATTGCAAAAATTATAAGGAAAGAAGGTCGGTCAGGCAAATTTGAACGACTCAAGCCAAGGACTGGAAAGAGGGTCGAGGATGAGTTGACGACAGACCCTCATACAGGTAGGCCATGGGCCAGGATGGTATACAAACCTGTGAGATGTCTGAAGAAAGTGCCAATGAAATCGATGCCACAAGATGTTCTACGCAACATGAAATGGTGGTATGTCGATAATGACACAGCTGAAGAAGTCATGGAAGATACACAGGACAAAGTGATTTTGAGAGTGTATGATCCACTACACTTAATAAATCTATCGAAGGACAACCTGAAGAAGCTGAATGATCAACCTATCTTCTTTCACGAAGGATGGAGGTCAGATGCCAGGAAGTACCAGAAGGTAGTAAAAGTATGTCTAGATGCAGGACTATATGCAGGTAGCAACCTATATGGTTCTAGTACTTAGTCAAAATGTAAATAAATAGAAGCTATCGCTAAGGGGGAGTCTGTTGGTACACCATGTGTAACGATAGCAGTCTAAAATGTGTTGGCATTTTGTCTAAGTCATATTACAAAGAATTGGATTTTAACGAGTGTTTGATATATGTGTTTATATATGTTTGATAGTTATTGATTGTATGTTTGAACTTGATGTAATGTATTACAAGAAGTTCAAACATAAAGTTCAAAGATAAAATCAAACATAAGTTAAAATCATAAGTTTCAAATATAGGTTTAATATGTGAAATTCGAATTCAGAGTAAATTCGAATTCACTAGTGAATGGGATTCGAATCTATGGCAGATTCGAATATGGACCATAAGGCAGATTCGAGATTGTCAAGGGGACAAACTCGAATGGGCCTTGGGCCTGATTCGAGTTTGGCCCATGACAAACTCGAATGAGCCTCTATAATTAGGGATTAACTCGAATCATTAGGGGACTTTTGCAGAAATCGTGTGAGATTAAGCAAAAGGGCGATCTCGAGTTTATCAGTGTTATTTGTGTTGTTTCTGAGAGAATCATCTCGTAGGTGTGTTCGTCGTCGTCCGTACAGCATTGTGATAGTCTCCGTGTTCCGTGTGAGAGTTATATCCATCAAGCCGTTAACGAGGATTCCGCACTCGTTGACGGTGTCGCGTCTAGATAGATCCGTAGAGTTCAGACCTTACAATGTTCTCAACATGTCTTTGTGCTCGGTAAGGGTACACCCGGTCTTGGTCTATGGTATCCAAAGGGAACCAACTTTGATTTTACCTCATTTTCAGATGCTGATTTTGCAGGTTGTAGAGTCGATAGAAAAAGCACCTCAGGCAGGATACAATTTTTGGGTGATAGACCGTGAGTGTGTCTTCCAAAAAGCAGAACTGTGTCTCCACATCCACAGCCGAGGCTGAGTACATAGCAGCTGCAAGTTGTTGCTCTCAAGTGCTGTGGATGAGAACACAGTTACGTGACTATGGATTTTCGTTCACCAACATCCCAATATATTGTGATTCCAAAAGTGCAATTGACATCTCTTGCAATCTCGTGCAGCACTCACGAACGAAACACATAGATATCAGGTATCATTTCATTAAAGGTCACGTAGAAAAAGGAACAATTGAACTATATTTTGTAGGCACAGAATTTCAACTTGCTGATATTTTTACTAAGGCTTTAGACGAAACTTGTTTTCAGTTCTTAGTGTCTCAAAACGGAATGTTGAATCCACCTTCTAGTTAAATTACAAATATTTTCTAAATAATTCTGTTTCAAACATATAAGTGTTTGAAATTCCCTTATTTAGAAAATATCTGTTATTTAAATTCAATGGTTGTGTCCCAAAATTAAGTTCAATATTTCTTTATCTATGTATATTTTTAATGATTAATGATCCTGAAAGTTGCTATATGAATTGTTCATAATTGAGTGGGACGCTGATTCTTCTAGGTTTGTCTGTTTTCAAAAGGGTAAAAAGGTTCTAGGGATTAGATCTAAAAGGATATCTACTTAATTGAGGGGGAGTAACTTCAGGATGTTTAGTGTACTTTATTATACTTTTTATTTTTCTTGTATTTTATTCTTAGGTTTATTTTACTTAAGTAATCTCTCATAAAAATACAAGAAAGATTTTATATTTTATTTAATATTGTTTACTTGTTCTAACTTATCAAAAACTAAAAAAGATTTTGTTTACGTCTTAGTTAAACTTTCGTTTCCTTAGTAGTAAAACTCAAAAATATTTTTTATATTGTGTCAAAATTTAAATATGCATTGGTAATTTTTCTATCAAGAAAACACAAAAAGATTTTAATTGGACCCTTGTTTTGATTTTTATTTTATTTTGTTGCAAGTTAAAAATAATTTAGCCTAAAAACTTATTGATGAAACCGGTTGAGTTAGGCCCATATTATTGATGAAACGCGCGGATCCATTCACCTGTAACAACCCAACTTTTAGCCTAATTTATTATCTGATTATCGAACCAATAATGTAATTTTATTACATTATTTGAATTATAATTTAATTAAGTATTGAAATATTTAATTAAATTATATAAATATTTAAATTATGAATTAATAAATTATTAAAGATAATTAAATAAGAGAGATATAAGATACAAAAGTAATAGTGAGTTAAGTAGCAAATATAACTAGTTGAAGTATATAAATGGAAATTAAGATCATAAAATCAGATTTTTGACTCTCTCTCTACTCTCTCTCTCTAGATTTCTCTCTACTCTCTCTAAGATTTTTTCCAAACCGACTGTCCGATTATCAAGATTTATACGTTACCGAAAAGATCTCGAAGCATACAATAACAATCTACTATTATATGCGTGATTTTGTATGAGTTTAAGTTAAGAATTTACGTTTAAGTTTTTATATTTTTTCGGTTTAAAGATATAAATTCGAGTTTAACATTTTCATGAAATTAAAGCTAGTTTAACTTGAGATTTAACTAGAATGAGTATAATATAAGTGAACCTAGGAGTAATATTTAACATATTTTGTGATTTTAGACCTAAAACGCATGTTTTAAAGATATAAATGATGAACAAATTCGAGATACGAAGAACGAATTCGAGTATAGCTAAAATGGAACCAAAATCTCGAATTTGCCCCTAAATTCGAATGGGTTTCGAATTTAACCTATGGTGTTCGAATTTATGTATAAAGTCGAAGATGAGGCTTTGAAATTATTCCTTTTCGAATTTGATGTAGATTTTCGAATTTGAACATATAGTCGAAGCATACAATTCGAATTTAACTATAGGCTTTCGAATTTAATAATAAAATCGAAGTTAGTGGTTTGAATTTATGTCCATTTCAAATATTAATCTTCTAGAACTTAGCTTGGAAATTTGACTTTGGTCCTCAAATTCGAAATTGAAGCTTTCGAATTTAACCATTATAGCTTTGAATCTGAGCATTAAAATTGAATTGTGGTTCGAATTTGATGATTCAAGTTCGAATTTAAAAATTAAATTCGAACCCCCCACTATTTAAACTTGATTATTTTGAATAAAACACATAGACAACACATAAAATAACAAAATAATTAGCTTAATGATTAAATATATATATATATATATATATATATATATATATATATATATATATTTATATACATTGAACTTTTGAGAATATTATTTACAAAGGATACAAATAAAAGAAAGATTCTAAGGAGATTAATGATCATATGATCAAGATATGTGATTTTGAGATTTAAAAGACCAACGAATGAACCTTAAGCATTATTAAATGAATGAATACTGAATATATTATTCAGATGATATAAAGGCTAATAAATATCAGAAATGATATTATTAACAGATTGAGCAACAAGCAAAATGGTGAGCAACTGAAAGTCTGACATAAGTCAGATAGTGGTTCTAATCCACTACAGATTGTGAGCAACAGAGCCAGAGACAGAAAGTGCAAATAACCAATAACTGTGAGTTGTAGATTTTACTTTAACTGCATATTATGTGAATTGAGACTTTTGTTGCTTTATTCTGATTTATTTGGCATCCTGATCTTGAGCTTATTGATATATTGTCATAGTATATTTACTATGATTTGTTGAGCTGAGCATTTCTTCTTCTAGATACTATTCATTGATGAGTCATTTGATTGTTAAGCTTAACTCCATCACTATTGCTCAGTGTTGGGTTAATGTTAGGCATATGATGTGCTGATTTACGTGATGAAAGCACAGAGGGTAGCTAGAGCTGAGCATTCCGATGATATCCATATAGAGCAATTACTGGTAGCTAGCCCGGTACGTGGCTGATCCCCACTAATGATGCGTGTGTATGGATTTATCATCATCCGAGCATTCCTTATGAATTTGTCTAAAAGTCTCAAGAGCAACAACAGTTTTATAACTGGTTGCTGAGCAAAGTCGCGCATCTAAAGAGCATTAATTGGCCAATGTCCCTTCGAGATTGAGCTGTGCATGAGCCTAGTGCAGTGCATAAGCAATAGAGCTGAGCCGTGCATGAGCCGAGTGCAGTGCATGTGCTTCCGCGTTCATAATTGCATGTTAAATGTGAAATTATACATTCTCACTAAGCAATTAAGCTTACCCCGTTGTTGCATTATTTTTCAGGTAAAGGCAAAGGATTGGCTGGACCTAGTTCATAAGTCAGGACTTTGAAAGAGCTTGAAGTGCATTAGAACCTGTTCCAATACCTTGGTACTTGATTAAAGATTTAGCTTTGGGGTTTGGGCTAGTTTACATTTGTGCTTTGGTGAATATAGTCTAGAAGCCTGTCCCTATCACTTAATTTTGTCTCTGTTTGTAATTAACTTTAATTCCGCAACTGTTAAATTTTATCTTAGTTTCATGATTGATATTGCGTTGCTACTGGGCCTAGACTTGAGACCTTTGAGAAATCATGGGTCTTACAGAATGGTATCAGAGCAATAGTTTGAGTGAATCATTGTATTACGTGTAATACATGATCTCAAACTTGTGCAATGCTATAGTATCAATCATGACAGGATGGCTTGAACTAAGATAGGTTTCAGAGACTAGTAGGATGGGACATGAAAGGGTACAATGTGCTAGACTAATGAGCTAAATATTTAGTGATTTGAATTTCAGAGCTATGTCAGGAGAAGGTAGACCATCAGGTGGCATGACCCCAGCGCAAGTCCTGGAAATGATGCAACAACTAATTACCCAGAATAATGAGCAACAAAACAAGTTTTTGCTAGAGCAAATTGAATCAATAAAGAAAACTGAAAAGAGAAATAAACATAAAAAGAAGCAAATTGAACAATCAAGAGAATCGGAATCTGATAATGAGCATGTCAATCAACGAGTTGTGCAGCCGAAAGGCTGTAGATTTAAAGATTTCAAAGTGAGTGGTGCCTTAACGTTTGAAGGCACAGTAGATCCAGTACAAGCGTTAGATTGGATAAGTCATACTGAAGAGATCTTCAGTATCTAAGAATGTCTGGACAGCAATAGAGTTAAGTTCGCTACAGCACTGTTCGTTGGAGCTGCTAGAGCCTGGTGGAAAACACAAAGGAGCATCTATGGAGAGGAAGCAATTATGACATTGGACTGGGAGCAGTTCTTGGAGATGTTCAACGCCAAATACTGTCCAACAGACAAACAAGATGAACTCGAGATGCAGTTGATGCAATTGAAACAAGGAACTAAGACTGTTGATAAATACGAGCATGAGTTCTCGAGACTTTGCGGCTACTCGTCATATCAAGTAGCAACAGAAGAGCGTATGATAAACCGATTCAGACTGGGTCTGAATCCAATATATAGAAGGCAAATGAGTAGCATAAAGTTCAAAACATATCTAAGTATTGTGGAAGCAGCAAGGATGGTGGAGCGAGAATTCACAGATTCAAGTTGTGAACCCATTATGATGGCTATAAGTCCTACTTGTCCATCTCCACCTAAGAAACAGAAATCTAGTAGATTCTTCGGTTCATCAAAGTCCAGTCAACAGCTGTCACAAGCATCCTCTACACCTCAGAAGACTAGAGTTTATTCCATACAGTCAGGAGCGCGACCGTGTAAACGCTGTAACAAATTTCATAGCGGACGCTGCAACCCTAGAGATGTGACGTGTTACACTTGTAACCGGATTGTACATGGAAGCGATGAGTGTCCAGAAAGAAACGACGTATGCTACAACTGTGATGAGCGTGGACATTATGCCAAGCATTGCCCAAATGCACGCGATCTTACTAATCAAGAACAATCAGTTGGCAGAGCAATTCAACAAAGTACTACAATGATACCTACGGCAAAGGCGCAAGCTTTCCATATAACTGCTGAGGATGCTGAGGAGACACCAGAAACGCCAAAAGACCTCAATGGTAACTAATAATAAGCTTCTTATACAAATAAATGATTTAATTCCGTTGCCAACTGAAGTTCAATTCTAAAATAAGTATTGAGTTAACTGTACAACCCTGTCATCGATAGTGAATAATGCGAATGACATATGGGTTGTATCAGTTGAAGTTACGATACAAATACATTTCCAATCAAAAATTATACCTATAAATAATATAGGTATTGTAATCTGAATCATGTATGATTCAAAACCCGAGAGAAATTGAAATATAATCCTAAGCACAAGCTACTTCGTAAATCCTTGTAATCTGAATGATTACAGCGTGTCTTATAATGAGACAGTGGTAGAAGTTGCTGATCCAATAAACATTAATGAGAAGAGTATTTGAATCAAGTAATTAAGCGCCCAATAACAACTTGAATTGAAATCAAAGAAGTCAGAGGTACAAAGCGAGAGTGACAAAGAAATAGATTAAGATCTTTGAAAAGACAAGCGATTAGTCATGAATGGCCAATGAAAAGCCCGTGAAATGTCAAACTAAATGAATTGATGGACTCTCACTATGTCGACGCGAGACTAGTGAGATATCTAATATGGAATTCTTATTCCACCTAACTGCGCATAAAATGAAAAGTTTCTGTCAAAAAGAGTAAAGAAATTTTAAATTCAGAAATTCACCAATGAAAAATCGAACATAAGTCTATTTATATAATTAAACAGAAACAAAGGTTATTGTTTTTATCAAAACTCTCTTGACCGAATTGCACAGTGAACTAATAGAGGAAGGAGATGACGATAAAGTAGAAGATGATGTAAATAGTTGTGTAGACGGTTTTGGAACCCTAGTAACTCGAGACCTGACTTCAATAACAGAATCTGCCGTCATGTCTAACGAATCACACCGAGAAAGCCTAAGTAAATTGTCGATTTCTATCAAATTCATTTCCTTAGAATTCGATTCTGTATAGCATTTGTTTTCCATGACGTTAATATTCCTATTCGCTGGAAGATTTGAAAGCGTATGATCTCTTCTAGTTCTTGATCATGTTTAACTTGCGTGAAATATCCATCAACTGTTGAAACCGTTGCGAAGAAGATGTGGTCGATTGTAACTCCAAATTTTTGATTCTCTATTCGAACTCCTGTTTTGTTCAGCGAGCTTTAAATGCAGCATTTCAACATTTTGCATCAATCTCTCAATTTCGACTTTTAAATACTCGATCATCTTGGAGAATTTTGCTTCTCGAGAGACTGCATATATAATGGATTTGGCGGATATGGCAGCAAAATTGGAGACCAAGGTAGGTGAGGTGGAGTCGTTACACGAAGAGTTGGCTTCGGTTGTTGTGCTGGAGGATTGATTCCATTTGCTTGTCAGAGCAAAGAAAATTATTAATCTTTATAACAAGTCAGCACAAGTCAGAAAATCGGCTAAGCGATTGATGATTGTAACATCATCAATAAAAGAAGCATAAAATACAGATATAAGATTCCCGAAAAGCTCTTTAGTTAATTCAAGAGCAAATCATAAGAGATAAGAACCAACTAATCTATAGAGATATTAGCTGAATTGAATGAGATATAAAGTTAAATCTCAAAAATCCGTAAAGTGAATATGTAAATAAAAGTTTTGCAATAATACAGATGAGAGATTTAAAAAGCCATAATTGGCTCAAGATCAAACGAAAGAGATATATGAGTTAACTCATGTATTGAGTTGTTATCTGGATTGATTATGGCATAAAGCATAAAGCTTATATATTAAGAGTATGAATAATAAGTCAGAATTCCTAAAATGATCAAACAGTGAAATATTGAATCAAATATGAACTCCGAGAAGAAATTTAAATTTCTTATGCATATGAATCTCAAAGAAACATAAATCATGAAATACAGATGGTGCTCGTTCAGTGGAAACACCACAAAAGGTCGTATCAGTCTTGGGAATCAGGATATCATAAAAGCTATCTATCCAAGTCTGTTCAAACATAGCTAACTTCGGGGACGAAGTTTGTGCGTGGTGGAGCCCATTATGTAACAACCCAACTTTTAACCTAATTTATTATCTGATTATCGAACCAATAATGTAATTTTATTACATTATTTGAATTATAATTTAATTAAGTATTGAAATATTTAATTAAATTATATAAATATTTAAATTATGAATTAATAAATTATTAAAGATAATTAAATAAGAGAGATATAAGATACAAAAGTAATAGTGAGTTAAGTAGCAAATATAACTAGTTGAAGTATATAAACGGAAATTAAGATCATAAAATCAGATTTTTGACTCTTTCGCTACTCTCTCTCTCTCTAGATTTCTCTCTACTCTCTCTCTACTCTCTCTCTAAGATTTCTTCCAAACCGACCGTCCGATTATCAAGATTTATACGTTACCGGAAAGATCTCGAAGCATACAATAACAATCTACTATTATATGCGTGATTTTGTATGAGTTTAAGGTAAGAATTTACATTTAAGTTTTTATATTTTATCGGTTTAAAGATATAAATTCGAGTTTCGCATTTTCATGAAATTAAAGCTAGTTTAACTTGAGATTTAACTAGAATGAGTATAATATAAGTGAACCTAGGAGTAATATTTAACATATTTTGTGATTTTAGACCTAAAATGCATGTTTTAAAGATATAAATGATGAACAAATTCGAGATACCAAGAACAAATTCGAGTATAGCTAAAATGGAACCAAAATCTCGAATTTGCCCCTAAATTCGAATTGGTTTCGAATTTAACCTACGGTGTTCGAATTTATGTATAAAGTCGAAGATGAGGCTTTGAAATTATTCCTTTTCGAATTTGATGTAGATTTTCGAATTTGAACATATAGTCGAAGCATACAATTCGAATTTAACTATAGGCTTTCGAATTTAATAATAAAATCGAAGATGGTGGTTTGAATTATGTCCATTTCAAATATTAATCTTCTAGAACTTAGCTTGGAAATTTGACTTTGGTCCTCAAATTCAAAATTGAAGCTTTCGAATATAACCATTATAGCTTTGAATCTGAGCATTAAAGTTGAATTGTGGTTCGAATTTGATGATTCAAGTTCGAATTTAAAAATTAAATTCGAACCCCCCACTTTTTAAACTTGATTATTTTGCATAAAACACATAGACAACACATAAAATAACAAAATAATTAGCTTAATGATTAAATATATATATATATATATATATATATATATATATATATATATATATATATATATATATATATATATATATATATTATAATATATATATATATATACATTGAACTTTTGAGAATATTATTTACAAAGGATACAAATAAAAGAAAGATTCTAACGAGATTAATGATCATATGATCAAGATATGAGATTTTGAGATTTAAAAGACCAACGAACGAAATGGTGAGCAACTGAAAGTCTGACATAAGTAAGATAGTGGTTCTAATCCACTACAGATTTTGAGCAACAGAGCCAGAGACAGAAAGTGCAAATAACCAATAACTGTGAGTTGTAAATTTTACTTTAACTGCATATTATGTGAATTGAGACTTTTGTTGCTTTATTCTGATTTATTTGGCATTCTGATCTTGAGCTTATTGATATATTGTCATAGTATATTTACTATGATTTGTTGAGCTGAGCATTTCTTCTTCTAGATACTATTCATTGATGAGTCATTTGATTGTTAAGCTTAACTCCATCACTATTGCTCAGTGTTGGGTAAATGTTAGGCTTATGATGTGCTGATTTACGTGATGAAAGCACAGAGGGTAGCTAGAGCTGAGCATTCCGATGATATCCATATAGAGCATTTCTGGTAGCTAGCCCAGTACGTGGCTGATCCCCACTAATGATGCGTGTGTATGGATTTATCATCATCCGAGCATTCCTTATGAATTTGTCTAAAAGTCTCAAGAGCAACAACAGTTTTATAACTGGGAGCTGAGCAAAGTCGCACATCTAAAGAGCATTAATTGGCCAATGTCCCTTCGAGATTGAGCTGTGCATGAGCCTAGTGCAGTGCATAAGAAATAGAGCTGAGCCGTGCATGAGCCGAGTGCAGTGCATGTGCTTCCGCGTTGATAATTGCATGTTCAATGTGAAATTCTACATTCTCACTAAGCAATTAAGCTTACCCCGTTGTTGCATTATTTTTCAGGTAAAGGCAAAGGATTGGCTGGACCTAGTTCATAAGTCAGGACTTTGAAAGAGCTTGAAGTGCATTAGAACCTGTTCCAATAACTTGGTACTTGATTAATGATTTAGCTTTGGGGTTTGGGCTAGTTTACATTTGTGCTTTGATGAATATAGTCTAGAAGTCTGTCCCTATCACTTAATTTTGTCTCTGTTTGTAATTAACTGTAATTCCGCAACTGTTAAATTTTATCTTAGTTTCATGATTGATATTGCGTTGCTACTGGGCCTAGACTTGAGACCTTTCAGAAATCATGGGTCTTACATCACCGACCCGACCCGCCTATTTAAATAGGCGGGATTTTCATTTCCTTCTCCAACACGCCTCTTTCTCTTCTTCTAGTTCCTTCAACTGAGATGTAAATGGAATTGCTTAAGAGGATGGTCTAGCTACACCTTTGCCTTTGCCTGAAAACATTGTGAGTCAACAGTAAGCTAATTTGCTTACCGAGATAACAGATTATACATTCAACAAGTATTTCTTTACAAGCGTACTGTGTAAACAGGCAGTGTAAGCCTCGTAGTATGTGAAAACCATGCAGTGCAAGCATGGGGTTGGCAGTTCAAATGCTGATCGGGGATGTGCCGAACCTGACCAAGATAACGAGTGGGATGATCAGTCCCCGACAGTGGCCTACTGTCAGCCCCAGTCCCGGTCGCGTCAGATTGTGAAGTAATGATCATGCTGTGCAAGAATGATGTAAATAGATGCACTTTCAAATGAACGCTGGCTACATGTGTGTTACATGTCAAGTGCGAGTGTGCATCATAACAAAATTGATGTATATGAACAATGTGAACATGCCATTGAATATGCAAATGTGAATGCAAAGACAATAAATGTTAGGATGATAATCTATTACTCACAGTGGTTTGTATATAGTGTGAATTGCCTTTGAATCAATGTGTGTTAGATAACACCACAATGATCTGTCAAGTCAGTGTAATAGTGATTTAATGTCAGTAATTGCTTAAAACATAAATTCTGAAAATTAAATGAAATTTGAACTGAATTCAGACCACATCCAAACTTCGGATGGTCTGAAATCCGGATGGCCCGAGGTCCATCACTTGTAATCTATTCTGTACACTATTCATCCGAATTCGGATGGTTCCTTGGTCTGAAATCGGAAGTGGGTCCGAATTGGGTATAGGTCCGAATTAGGTGTTAGTCCGAACTCGGATGGTCTGTACCGTGTTCATCAGGTCCGAGTTCATACTTATATATTTTTCTTAATTTCCAGATTTTCATTTTGACCATTTTTGCATGTTTTTGTATCTAAAATTGCAGATATGAACTTAAGTACACTCTTGCAACTTATAACATGTCATTATGTACCATAATATTCCATATTTGTATCCATTTTTCATCAAGTCGATGAACACACACACTAAGACACACACTAACTTCAAAAATAATACTTAGAAATGGAATTAGAACCTGAAATTTGGTACATTGCATCACTACAACTCGATTTTAACATTGCAACAATAACATATAACATGCATTAACATCTGTGATCACAAGCCTATGATTCGGTTTTTATGAAAACCGAACCCAAAACATCAAAAGTTCGTAATATAGAACGATTTTTACCTCAAATCGTTTGTTGTAATGATTATAGTCCCGTAATTGCAACTTGATTTCAACTTTTGCACATTAATTTGATGATTTCCTTGTGTTTCTTGAATTGAAGCTGTTGGAATGTATTTTTGTTGCTGGAATACAGGTTACAAAAGACACATTTAAAATAAGTCTGTAAAATATCATGCCATCTTTGAAGAAAGAATTAAGCTTTATGAGAAAATAAAGAAGATGGAAGACGAATTTAAAAAAAAGAGGTCAAATAGATCAAACCATTTATTTAAATCAACCAAAAGACACAGAATTTTACAATTCTAAATCTGGTATTGGTTGGGAAAATCCCAAGTATCTGACAAAGGCTATATCCAATTCACCAACCTTATATGATATCAGATATATGAACTTAGGATTAAAAATGACTTTGATGAAAGTATCTCATGAAGTAGAAACTAGTGAAAAAACAAAAAGATTAAGATCAAACAAAATGCAAAATTCTGTTGATTATAACATAATAAATGAATCAAGAATTAATCTTGATATTAAAGAAGAGTATATTCAAACATATTCTGAAAAGGATTTGTCTGAATCTCCTACTCAATATCAAAAGTTATATTTGCTTCAATTCCAGAAAAGTTAAACACTGATCTTGAATTGAAAATTAAAAACTTTCAGACAGAAAATAAATCTCTTAAGGCTGAAATCAAAATTCTGGAACAAAAGTTACAAAAACAGCCTGAGAACAAAAAGTTGTCTAATCCATCATCTTCAACTTCTCTAGATTCTATCAATTCAGAAAAGGAATTTGATCTGTTTATGAACTCTGACTTCAATTCCTTAGAGAAAATGTTTGTTAAAATTGATGATTTTGTAAAACCTTTACATAACAAACAATCAGATGATCAATACGAACCTGTTAAAATTCTGCAAAGAATTTCTACATATTCAATAAAATCATCTGAAAATTCACCAACATTACAACAAAAGAAGGAGAAAACAAAAGTTATTTTTGATACTCCTAAATTTGAAAAAGGTGAATCATCTTCTACAGAGAACTCAATTGCACTTAGAGTCCAATCTTAAAAAGGTAAGAGAAATTTACAGAAGAAACAAGTTTCTAAGATTACTAATTCTCATGTTTCTTCTATGTCAGATAATATTGTGAACGGTTCAAGAAAGCAAGTTTGGAGAAAGAAGAAGAGAGAACAGAAAAACAAGAAAATAAAACAAGAGTGGCGTATGAAGAAAAATATTGTTACAGATAGAAATAGCAATTTTGAAAACTCTGTCTGTAATAATAAATTTGTTGATAATTCTTTTATAAAATTCTCTCGAACAGACTTAATTCCTTTGAATTCTGGTGCATGTAAATCTTTAATTGTAAAATCTGATAAGCTCGTCGGGCAACCGAAGAAAAAGGAACCATTTTTTTAACAGAAAAAGGTTCCACAGAAAAATATTTCAAGAACAGTTCCACCAAGAATTGTACAAAATTGGATACCTAAAAGAACTGTTCAAAAGTGGGTACCTAAATCTTCATCAATTGTAAAGCTAAAAGCCATATCTGTTGAGATAACAAATCATAAACTGCATGATTTACCTAAATCAAAAGTACCCAACTATAAGTGGGTACCTCATGTGCTATTTCGTCTTATAGGTAAATCATGTATGGTATCTTGACTCCGGATGTTCGAAGCATATGACCGGACAAACAGAAACACTCACGAACTTTGTAGAAAAATTCTGTGGGACGGTCAGATTTGGAAATGATCAGTTTTGTCCGATCAAAGGATACCGGAGTCTCGCATACGACAGAATTACCATTCAGAAGGTTTTCTACGTTGATGGTCTTGGACATAATTTGTTTAGCATTGGACAGCTATGTGATAAAGGATTGGAAGTCAACTTCAAAGCCAATCGGTGAAGCATCAGATCCGGGGAAGGTAAAGAAATACTGGCAGGAAACAGGAAAACCAATTTGTACTCCATTGACTTAGCCTCCATTAATCTGAAGAAGGATGTCTGCTTACTGTCAAAAGCTACATCTGAAACAGCATGGCTATGGCACCGTCATCTTTCTCATCTGAACTTTAATGAATTAACCAACCTAGCAAAAGGCGGGTTAGTTAAAGGGCTACCAAGTCTCAAATTCCAAAAGGAGCAGTTGTGTGCCGCATGTGAAAAAGGAAAGATGACTAGAGCTTCACACAAATCCAAATCTGAACACTCTTCAATAAGAGCACTGGAATTACTTCATATGGATCTGTGTGGACCAATGAGAGTACAAAGCATTAATAAGAAAAGATATGTATTAGTGATAGTTGACGACTATTCACGGTACACATGGGTTTTCTTCCTGAGGTCCAAATCAGATGCTACCGAAATCATCATAGACTTCATCCGGAAAATTCAAGTGAAATTGCAACTTACATTTCAGTCAATCCGGTCAGATAACGGCACAGAATTCAAGAACAAATCGCTTGAATCATTTATGAATTCTGTATGAATCACACATCAGTTTTCAGCTGCTAGAACTCCACAACAGAACGGTGTCGTTGAACGAAAAAATCGGACAATAGTGGAATCAACTAGGAAGATGCTGGCCTATTCCAATCTACCGTTATTCTTATGGGTTGAAGCAGTTGCAATAGCTTGTTTCACACAGAATCGTTCAATCATCAATAAACGATTCGGAAAGACTCCTTATGAGTTAAATAAATAAACTGATACCTAATATTAAATTTTTCCATGTCTTTGGATGCAGATGCTTCATACTAAATGACAAAGACAACCTTGGAAAGTTTAATCAAAAAAGCAGATGCATGTATATTAATAGGTTATTCAAAGGAGTCAGTCGCTTTCTGTGTCTACAACAAGCGAACCAAGACAGTCAACGAGAGCGTCAACGTCAAATTTGATGAAGGAGTGGTAATGGCTTCTGAACATACCAGTTCAGGACCCGAACCTAACAAGCAGACTTCAAAGGAGTCACCTGAAAAAAATGCTGAAAAATCTGAATTAAATAGATTGTTTGAGAATTTTTATGAAGACTACTTTGAGAAGCCCAAAACTAATGTTCTAAATTTGGTGCCTGTCAAGATTACAGAAGATCCAGTCGTAGTCTCCGATCATTCTCATCAACAAGTATCAGAAGAAACTGGAGAAGCCTTAACAACAGACGTGCACTTACCAACTGAAAGTGTACAACCCGTCGAACCTCCAGAATCTTCTTAAACCCCCTTAACATCCGAACATTCAGACACTCCTAACTCAAATACCCCACCAACTACATTTGAAGCAATCCCCCAACTTCCGTATATAGACCAAAATCCCAATCAAGACCATATTCAACCGTATCCACATACTTTTAAGTGGACTAGAAATCACCCAACAGAAAATATTATTGGTAATCCATCTGCTTCAGTGCAAACCAGAAGAGCCACAATAAACGAGTGCCTATTTTCTAATTTTCTGAGCAAAATAGAGCCGAAGAATGTGAAAGAAGCACTTCTGGACGCTGATTGGATTGTTGCAATGCAAGAAGAACTGAATCAGTTCAAACGGTGAAGGTCTGGAGACTTATTGAGTGCCCCAAAGACAAATCTATCATTGGCACGAAGTGGATCTTTAAAAACAAAAAGGACGAACATGGCGTAATCATTCTCAATAAAGCTCGACTCATTGCTAAAGGATATAGTCAACAAGAAGAAATTGACTATGATGAGACATTTGCACCAGTTGCACGAATAGAAGCGATTAGGATGTTTTTAGCTTTTGCCGCTCATAAAAACTTTAATGTTTATCAAATGGATGTTAAAACTTTGTTTTTAAACGGGGAATTAACCGATGAAGTATATACATATTAGCCTGAAGGCTTTATTGATCCTTCGAAACCTGATCATGTATATATTTTAGACAAGTCACTGTATGGCCTTAAACAAGCACCGCGTGCTTGGTATGATGCACTTCCATCATATCTGTTGAAATGTGGATTCAACAAAGGTGCAGTTGACACAACTCTGTTTATAAAACGTCAGGGGCCGGATATTATAGTAATACAAATATATGTAGATGACATAATATTTGGGTCTACAAATCCTGAATTTTGTAAGAAATTCGCATTTTTAATGTCCCAAAAATTCGAAATAAGTATGATGGGAGAAATAAATTTTTTCTTAGGATTACAAGTCAAACAATTGACCGATGGCACTTTTATAAATCAGTCAAAATATATACAAGACATGTTAAAGAAATTAAACATGGTTAACAGTACTCCTATGAAAACTCAGATGGCTCCGGATTCAAAGTCAAAACTCGATGAGGACATTTTGGGGAAACCTGTAGATGTGACTCACTATCGAGGTATAATTGGGTCATTAATTATTTAACAACTAGTAGACCGGATATTATGTTTGCTACATGTGTGTGTGCTAGATATCAGGCGAATCCAAAAGAATCACATTTAACAGTTGCAAAAAGAATTTTAAGATATCTCAAGGGAACTCCAAACCTTGGTTTGTGGTATCCCAGAGAATCTTCATTCAATTTAACTGCTTTTTCTGACGCTGATCACGCAGGTGATAAGATGGACAGAAAAAGTACGTCTGGTGCAGTACAATTCTTAGGTGACAAACCCGTATGCTGGTCATCCAAGAAACAACACTGCGTTTCATTATCTACAGCTGAAGCAGAATACGTTGTTGTTTCATCATGCTGTTCTCAGGTGTTGTGGATGAAAAGCCAACTACGAGATTACGGGTTTACACCACAGAAGATACCTATCTACTGTGATTCTCAGAGCGCAATTGCTATTGCATCAAATCCGGTGCAACACTCAAAAAGAAAACACATTGACATTCGGTACCATTTTATAAAGTGATCACGTTGAAGATGGAAATATAGATATATACTTTGTTCCTACTGAATATCAACTAGCAGATTTGTTTACCAAAGCGTTAGATGAAAAAAGGTTTAATTTTTTGGTACACAAATTGGGTATGTTGAATCGTTAAGATTTAATAATTTGGTTGTTTCAATTTATAATTTTAAATTTACATTTTTTAATTGATTGTAATCTGATATTAAATTCTTGAATTTTAAAAGTTCAAATTTTATGAAATTTAACAAGATCTGGATTGTCATGTGCAGGGGGAGCAGAAAATGAATTTATCTGATTTTGAAAAAATCTAATAAAATTTATATGATATTTTGTAGAGGGAGCTGAGTTGAAAAATTTGATATATATTTGAGGGGGAGCAGCATTCAGAAATTAAAGGGGGAGCATTTTAATTTTTTAAATTTTTTTGTGTGTTTAATTTTCTTATGTTAATTTTTTTCTTTCTTTTTGTTTTTTGATTGTGTGAATTTTTAATTTTTTTTCTTCCTTTCTTTAAGTCTGTTTTTAATATTTTATTTGAAAATCAGAAAAAAAATTTTGTTGTTTTTTATTTGTGAATTTTAAATTTTATTTTGTTTTTAAATTTTTTTTTGTTTTTGTTTAAGTCTGTTTTAAAATTTTTGTTTGTTTGTTTGTTATTTTATTTTTGTTTTGTTGAAATATTTTTGGGTTTTGTTGATAAATGGGTTTATAATTGGTAATTTGAAATTGGGCCGGTTAAAGTTTTTCAAACTTGGGCCGGGTAATCTTTTCTATAAATTTGTATTCCAAAGTTCAAAGTTACTTTTTCGGCAAACCGACTATTCATCATCTTCCTGAAAATCTTTCTTCCTCATTAAGCAAACTCAAAACCCAAATATCATCGACTAAATCAAGAAATTATTTCATCCAATTGTTTGTATATCCTACTATTTCTTATGTTTTTACATAGTTCTGGTTAGTTTCTGAATATATATGTAACAGTGTTTGTATTGTTGTCTTTATGTGTTCATGGTGATTCATATTTTTTGTTCATTAAGTTGAAATTAAATGTGTGGTGAGCTTTGGTTCATGAATCTGAACATGAACCTGTAATTTCATGGTTCAAATCAAACCACACAAATAGATATTTGGATTTTAGTTTCAAATAAGTTTGAGTTCATGTTTTTCTGAAATTTGGATTTTTAATAGCTTTAATGTTGTTTTTAATCAAAGTTCAGTATAACAAAGTTGTTTAAAATTGTTTTTCGAGGACACAACATTTAAATCAATAAAAAGGTCCCTGAAATCAATTTTTGGAATATCAGTGTGTATATACTTGAAAAATAATTTCAAGTCCATTTTCTCGATTAAAGGTATACTCGAAAAAACACTTAGTTAAGTTCGAGTTGACTAAAACGTTATTCGAGAAAGTCTGAGTGTCATTCGAGTTGACTGTTGCTTTATTCGAGAATGTTTGGTGTGTTAATCGAGTTGATCGATCTTTGACTTAGAATATTTCTTATCATAAGTCTCGATTAACACAATGAAACGAGAAACTTTGAGTTTCATTCGAGTTTGTTCCATATTGTAATCGAGGATGTTTCCTCTTCTTGCGAGTTGAACTTAACACTTGTTCGAGTGTCATAGAATCATTCGAGTTGGATTTTACTTTTACTCGAGTTCTATCATGTTTATTTCGAGATTCACACTTCATTCATTCGAGTATTTGTATACTTCATTCGAGTTGGACTAATTAATCATTCGAGAAACATTATGCCTTAATCGAGAATTGTTATGTTTCATTCGAGTTGATGTATAGAGTCATTCGAGTTGTTTCAATAGTCATTCGAGTTGTTTCAAAAGTAATTCGAGTTGTTTCAAGAGTCGTTCGAGTTGTCTCAAGAGTAAATCGAGTTGTTTCCAGACTCATTCGAGATACAAGTTGACTCATTCGAGTTTCTATTGTTTTTTTACGAAGTGTTGGGTTTTAACTGTTTTAAGAAGAATGTAACATTTTTTCATGAAATTATTTTAAATATTTGTTTTTCTAACATTGGTCTCTGAACGATTGACTCTGGAATCCTGTCAATTATATTTCATTATTGTCTAGAATCTCGATGCCTTAAACAGAAAATTATAAATTTTTATAATTTCTAACATAATGTTATATTTTTCTACTTTGAATGATTTCATTTGTTTACCTACATTGTCTAACATGTTCATTTTGTTAGTACAGGTTAGAAATGGCATCTCCTAGTCATTCCCATTATTCCAATTCCTCCGACTCCCATTCATCTTCAAACCATACACTCGTATCAAAACCGGTACGATCTGCCTCAGTTACAAGGCCTTCAACATCAACAATCATACCAGGCAATCAGCTGGTAAAACCCAAACATTGTCTGCCTTTCAAGGATAATAACCATCGTTTGGATACCAAAGTTATTAAAGTCAGTCACCCCATCATAGTAGATATTCTCAAAGGCCATCCTTTGGGATATCTTCTTCAATACAAACTCTCTATCCCACAAGTCTACCTTCAACAATTTTGGCATACCGTCAAATTTGTTCCAGCTGATAGTAACCACCATTTCAAAGTTATCATTGATCAATATATATCCTAAATTACTCTAGCCAGACTTCGTCACAACTTGTTTCTACCAAGACGAATTGATACAGTTAACTTCCCAGAATTAGCAGATAATGAAGATTTTGTATCAGATGAGGAGTTAGGCATGACCTCATATGCTTGGGTTATTCAAAGCCACTTCCTAAGAGCTCCAAGTTTCATCGAAATGGATTAAATGGAGAATGGTACACTTTATTCGGGATCATAAATAGGTGCATGACGTCAAAACATACCAGAATAGACAGGTGCAACATTCATTGTCTAAGAATCTTCCACGGTATCGCGTTCAATAAACACTACGACTTTGCACAATGCATCTGGGAAGATCTGAAGGAAATAGTGCTTGCAAAGACTACGAGGAGATCCAGGAAGTTTGTTCCAATTCAGAGGTTTATTCAAATTCTTATCCGAGGGATCCTCCGAGCAAATGAGAATATTCCGAAGAGAGAAAACTCAAAAAGATGTCCAAACTATGTGATGATGAGTTTACATGAGGTGTCAGATTCTCTCAATGCAAATATAATGCCGATTCCGGAATCTTTGTTAAAATATGCAGATCCGGAAAGTGAGAATGTGAAAATTTATAAAATAGATCATGCTCCAATAAAGACCCAAGAACCGGGTTCTCTTACCTAAGGAGTGATAGGGAGAGAGGAACTTTAGCAAGGGGCTGAAGTTCAGGGAACCCAACTTGAGAGTGAGGGAGTAGAAGCAGTGAAGGGTGGTAAGGAAGAGGCTGGTAGTTCGGATTCTGAACGTACGCTATCGAATATACAAGAGGAAGAAGAGGAAGGTAATGATGGTGATAATGATGATGATGATGGTGATGATCATGATGAGGGAGGAGCCGCATTAATGGATATTATTCATATTGCTCAAGAAAGTGTGAGGGATGTACTTAACCTAGAAAGCCGGGAATTAACCACATCAGCTGTTAGCTCTCCTCTGGGAGTTAGCATTGAAGAAGTCAGTATCTCACTGACAAGTGCACACCTCACCATCCACTCAGTCTCCTCTCAATAGGAGACTGTTTTATTTCAGCACCGGGAAGAAACACAACTTCTATCCGATAGTCATTTGGACTTGATCGATATTGAAATAAGTACACATCTGCCCGAGTGTACAACTTCTATTCAAACACAGAGTATAGAACCAATATAGTTTAGGACACTTGAGTCGACTTCATCTGTTGAAGTAAGTGCGGCTGAACTTAGTGTTCCCGCCGGAACATCCTCAGCTACGGAAGCATTCGTTGCTGCGTCGCTTGAAGAGGGAGGAAGTCCAGTTAGAGCGACAACACTGCCAACTCTAAGTACTGGCCACAAAGAAGTTCTTTTCACAAGTTCGACTGTTGTGACAACTGGAAGTCTGAGTGACCCAGTGGTGAATCTTTCCCCTTTTGTTACTGAATCATCACTAAACCAATCTTTGAATGTAGCTGTTGCGGGAGTGAACAATCATGTCTCTGCTCAGTTATCTGAAGTGATGGCCCAAATGTCCGATATTCATAAATTTTTGAAGGGTAAGTCAGTGGCGGAAGAATCTGTAAAGCAATCAGATCCACATCAAGCAATACATGAATTGAGAGAAGAGCTGAAAGATTTCATCTTTGAACAGTTTGACGAAATGAGAGAAAGAATGATCAGTCTGGAAAGTACAGTGATTACTGCTCTAGGCAACCTATCTAAGAGGGTCGCGGCAGTAGAGGAGACGTGTAAGGAACAAGCTTCATCATCTAAACGAAAACATGACGAGCATGATGAAGACTCCGATGATGCTCCTCCTGAGGGGGAGAAGAGGAGGAAGCTTGCTGAGCCTACACCTGGAATCTTAATGATTACATACCCGTAGAAGGAAACAGAGGTGAGAGGAAAAGATGCAGTAAGCTCAAAAGGACCTGCTGATGTACAAAGTGAGCTGGGATTGATTCTTCATGAAGATGTTCTAGTTCCTTTGAACATTCAGTCAGATATCTACAACTTTGATGAGTATAATGATTCAGATGATGACAATCAAGTGGTTAAGGATCAGAGGTTGATTACTGAAGGAGAGAGAGAAGAGTATGTTGAGTTATCAGAAGATGATGACGTGATCAATTTGACTTATATTGATTTTCAGGGTGAAAGGATTGAAGAAGAAGAGGAAATAGTTCAAGAGATTTTGAAAGAGTCTATACCGACACCGACGGTTGAAAAGCCTGACGTTGTTGTTCAAATTAACGAGGAGGTGGAAGAGTTTCAGACTGAAAATGTGATAATTCAAGAAAGAGTAGAGCTGAATGAAATGGATGTTATGGAAATATTTTTTAACGAGTATATTCTTGCGGATGAGTCGCAGAAGTAACACAGACTTAGATTTGAAGCTCAACAGGTGGTGCAGAGAGAAATCAGAGATATGCTCACCTTGCTGAATAAAGATGAAATCAGTAAAAAGAAAGTTAAAAAGTTGGAATTATCTGCTGAACGGTCAGCTGATTTTATTAAGAAAAGGAATAAATTGCCTTATCTTGAAGACATTTTGGAGAAAAGAATTTTTTGTAAGAAACAAGCTCCGTGTTCTATTCTGAAGTTATTTAGAGTTCTGGAGCCGAACATGCCAAATCTGGTCAATTATGCTAGTTTTCTGAGAAACAAGACGCAAGTAGTTGATAAAGTGAAGTGTGAGTTCAGGATAGTTGATTTAATCAAAATTGAAAAAGACCGATTCGTTCAGATCTTCTATCCTACATTCACTGTCACTAGGGCTGATGGCAATACCTATACGTTCACTGAGGCAGATATGTTTAACATGCACCTGGTCGATATTGAAGATTTATTTGATGAGTTGTGCCGAAATAAGAGAAATGAGCACTGCAGATTTGCATTAAAGACAATTTTCTACTTCATGCAAACCAAACTGGTATTGATGTATGTGCAAGATCTGCAGATTGGTGTCGAACGAGGGATGAGAAAGATTAACATCACAGCTCCAAATAGAGATATCAAATTTGCAGGAGAATTAAAAGAATTTCAAGTCATTATGGTGAAGCATCTTGCTGTTATGTACAAAGACAGAAATAAGAAGTTAAGAGCAATGAGAAGTGTTGAACTCAACAAGTTTTCTGATGGAACAATACAAAAGGTGTTGAATGGATTGAAGGGTAAGCTTGCTCAAATGACGACGTATTTGCTACTTTGACCTATTTGCACATTACACCCCTCAACTTCGTATTTTTCTAATTTAACCGATTGTTAGTGTCCGGATCGGTTACTCATTGTTATGCTCGCTCAAATGACGACGATGAGGATTTCTCCTCATCATCTTTTATTTAAAAAAAATTCATTGACCGTTGATGGTATTCTAACCGATGTCGGTTCCTTATTGTTTGCTTGCTCAAAAAACAACGATGAGGATTTTTCCTCATCTTTTCTCATTTTTAAAATTGTGATCGAGATTCGTTTAAATTGACATAATAATCCATTAATGCAATAATTGAGTCTTAAATTTCCAATTTACAACTAATTGAAAAGTAGGGATGTTACAGCATGGGCTCCACCACGCCTATACTTCGTCTGCGAAATCATGCTGCACTAAACAGACTTGGGTACTTAGTCTTCTTGTCTTCTTCTGATTCCCAAGTGTGGTTAGCTCCCCTATGATGCTTCCACTTGACCAGCACCATCTGGATCTCTTTATTACGGAGTTTCTTGACTTTTGTTTCTAGAATGCACTTCGGCTCATCCACGAACCTTAGCCGTTCGTCAAATTTAATTCTGAATGATCAATCCATGGTTCCCTCTCGAGCACCAGATTCTTTCTTAAGTATCCAATGTGAAGGACCGGGTGAACACCTGACAATTCCTCCGGCAAGTCCAAATGATAGGATTGATTCCCAACCTTTTCAATGATGCGAAAGGATCCTACAAATCGAGGAGATAGTTTTCCTCGCTTTATGAATCTTGTAACACCTTTCATCGGAGAAGCCTTTAAGTAGACCCAATCATCCTTCTGAAATTCTATGGCTTTGTGACGGCGATCGTGATAGTTCTTTTGTCGATCTTGCGCTATTTTCATGTACTGGAACTCGCACGGTGCCATTTTGATTGTGGAATGGTAACTATTGTTGTACGAGAATTCAACCAATGGGAGGTGATCTTCCCAGTTACCACCCAAATCCATGACACAGGCTCTGAGCATGTCCTCCATATTCAGAATAATTATTTTACTTTGCCCGTCAGATTGAGGTCTGTAAGCAGTATTTATTGTGGTATGAGTACCAAGACCGTTTTGCAAAGCAGCACAGAAGTTGGAAGTGAATCTACTATCTCGGTCAGAGACAATAGATTTAGGCACACCATGCCTGATGATGATTTTGTTTAAGTAGATTTGGGCAAGACGGTCCAGTGAATAGGTTTCTCGAATGGGAATGAAGTGAGCAGATTTTGTTAATCAGTCAACAATGACCCAAATGGCATTATGTTGACGACGTGTCTTGGGTAGCTTTGCTATTAAATCCATAGTAATATTATCCCACTTCCATTCTGGGATAGGAAGAGGTTCCACACTACCATAGGGTTGCTGGTGCTTTGCTTTGACCAATTTGCATGTTCTGCACTTCTCTACGTATTGACCGACATCTCTTTCCAACCTTGGCCACCAGAAATCTGCTTTCAGGTCGTTGTACATTTTTGTGCTTCCAGTGTGAATTGAGAACTTGGATTGGTGAGCTTCTTCAAGAATTACTTCTCGCATGTTCCCGAACTTAGGAACCCATATTCTACCGTAAATACCTTTGAGTCCGGTTCCGTCGTCTTGCATTAATGGCAGTTGAATTCTGATATTCTCATCCCTTACATTCTCCTCCTTTAGAGCCTGCAATTGAGCAGCATTTACATCATCGATAATGGTTGACGTCAGCATTATGGAAGTCAAGGCATAACAGTACGCCTTGTAGTATGTTTTTCTACTTAGGGCATCAGCCACTACGTTGGCTTTCCCTGGATGGTAGAGAATTTCACAATCGTAATCTTTAATCAGCTCCATTGACCTTCTCTGCCTCATATTCAAGTCCTTTGGACTGAACATATACTTTAAACTTTTGTGGTCGGTGTATAGCTGACACTTGGTCCTGTACAAATAGTGCCTCCATAGTTTGAGAGCGAATGTCACAGCAATTAGCTCTAGATCATGAGTAGAGTAGTCTTTCTCATGTGGTTTGAGCTGTCTAGAAGCATATACTATGACATTTCCTCTTTGCATTAATACCGCTCCCAAACCCATGCCTGATGCATCTGTATAGACAACAAAGTCCTCGTTCCCTTCAGGCAGGGCCAAAAAAGGTGCCTCACTTAGCAAATTCTTCAATTTGTCAAAGGCCGCTTGTTGTTCTTCTTTCCAAAAGAAAGTTGCATTCTTGCGAGTAAGCTTAGTGAGAGGAACGACGATTTTAGAGAAGTCTTTGATGAATCGACGGTAATAACCAGCCAATACCAGAAAGCTATGAATCTCGGAGGCGTTGCGAGGTGATTCCCAGTTCTGGATAGCCTCGATCTTTGCAGGATCAACAGCAATCCCAACACCAGATATCACTTGCCCCAAGAATTGAATTTGATTTGTATCTTTAGGAGGAACAAGTTAACAAAAGAGTTTATAGTTGAGTATAAGGATCATCAAATTGTTTGGAATGTTGAGACGTACCTGCCTCAAGCAGAATTCACATTTCGTGAATTTGGCATAAAGTCGCTCTTTGTGCAGCAACTCTAGCAATTCTCGCAGATGTGTAGCATGATCCTCATTGGTCTTCGAATAGATGACAATGTCATCGATGAACATGATAACAGATTTGTCCAGCATTGGCGTAGACTCTGTTCATGAGATCCATGAAAGCAGCCGACACATTTGTAAGACCAAACGGCATCACCAGAAACTCATAGTATCCGTAATGAGTTCTGAAAGCCGTTTTTGGAATATCGTCTCGGTGGACTTTTTGTTCATGATATCCCGAACGAAGATCAATCTTCGAGAAGTAACTTGCGTCTTGTAACTGGTCGAAGAGATCATCAATCCGGGGCAACGGGTATTTGTTTTCGATTGTTACTTTATTTAGTTCTCTGTAGTCGATGCACACACGCAATGTGTCATCCTTCTTTTTGACAAACAGAACAGTAGCGCCCCAAGGAGATGAACTTGGGCGGATAAAACATTTGTCAAGTAGCTCCTGTAACTGTTTCATCATTTCCTGCATTTCGGCAGGAGCTAGACGATAAGGAGCCTTTGCTATTGGAGCAGCTCCGGGAATGAGGTCAATGCAGAATTCCATTTGACGATCAGGTGGCAATCCCGAGATATCTTCTGCAAAGACATCTGGAAATTCTGAAACAACGGGAACGGTGGAAGGAGATTGAACTTCAGCCTTTGCATCAACAGCGTAGGCTAAATAAGCGGAACAACCCTTGGTAACATGCTTTCGGGCTTTTGCATTTGAAATGAGGCATAAGTCGCCTTTGTGTCTGTCACCGTAAATACATATGTGTTGGCCCTCACGAGTGGTGATGTTAATCATTCTTTTCTTGCATACAATTTGGACCTCATTATGGACCAACCATTACATACCTACTATAACATCAAACTCCCCAAACTCCATGGGAATTAAGTCTATGTTGAACACTACATCCTCTACAAGTAATGTGCAGTTCCTATATACTTTGTCTGCTTTAACTAACATGTTGCTAGCAGTCTCAATCTCAAGCACGAATTGTAGTTTTGAAGTTAACATATTAAATTGACGAGCAAATGAAGTGGAGACAAACGAACGGTTGGCTCCGGAATCAAACAGTATGCGTGCAGGAATTGAATTTACAAAGAACGTACCAGTGACCACCTCTAGGTCATCTTTTGCTTCTTCAGCTGTGATTTGGAATGCCCTTGTTGGAGCCCTTTGAGATTGATCCCTGCGAGCAGTGGAAGTTGCAGAAGATCTGGTTGTTGATTACTAAACACTTTGATCTCTTGGGGGGTTTTGGACAATCCCTTACAAAATGGCCAAGTCTGTGGCAGTTGTAGCACACATCGTCTTTTCGAGGACAATGCTCCCAGTGATGGCCCTTCTGCCCACAACAGAAGCAATACATGTCTTGAGTCTTGCACTCCCCAGAGTGCACTTTCCCGCATCCAGACTCCGGCTGCCTTTTTGGCGGCGACGGTTGAGTCAATGTAGCGATGGTTGAACCGATGAAATATCCTGATAACAATAAAGCTGCTCCACATTTCGAGCAGCCTCCAGTAAACCAGCAAACGTTGTATACCGAACCCCATTCATGGTTCGGCGAATTTCATAATCTAATCTTGCCTCAAACCGGGCTATCTTTCTTTCTTCCGTGTCGACTTGATGGGGTGCGAACATACTTAAACGAGTGTACTCGACGGTGTATTGTGTAACCGTCTTTGTTCCTTGTGTTAGATTCAAAAACATTGCCTCTACACAGCGCTTCTCATATGCAGGACAGTATTGCTGAGAGAATACTTCCTTGAATTCGTTCCAGGACATGTATGACACTACCTCCATCGTCAACACATTAGTCATAGCATCCCACCACATCACTGCGTCCCTTGCAAATATTGCAGTTGTAAATTGGACCATGTCCTTTTCAGCGCAATCGCTGATTCTGAAAGTTCGTTCGGAGGTGGTGATCAACTCCAGTGCCGTGACGGCATCTCCAGTCCCATCAAAAGTAACAGCTCCGTTACTTTTGAAGTCCTTAAACCTACAACCCTTTGACTTGTTTGAAGACCCAGTGTCTCCTTGTCTTTCCTCTTGATCTTCCTGTTGTTGCTCCTTGTTCTTTTTCTTATCAGCCTTTATCTTGGCTTCGGCCTCATCCTGACATGTTCTGAAATATAACAATTTATATTTAGAACATTTATTTGTAAGTCCTAAGTGTTTACAGTTACCATTTACTTGTCCCCGTGTGCATGTCAATCCTATCTTAGTTCGGATCATTTCCTTGGAGTCCATTCTAATATCATAACCTAAGTTTGAGTCCAAGTCCTTGCGGACACTTGAAACCTCAAACTAATGCTCTGATACCAAATTGTGATGTCTTCATATTTTGATAGTATAATTGAAATCACCAGGATCAACACACAACCCAATGAATAACATGATAATTAAAATTGATGCTTAATTCAGATTTAAGCAGTTCCACACTAAAGCAATAAAAGTACTTGTCTACAATGATTAAGTCTAACTATTACCACATCATAACTTGTTTTAAAAGTATCAAATCCCAACCCCAATGCAATATCGTCCATGTACCAAAGTAGCTTCTATGACACCGAGATGTAAAAGGACTTGCTTAGGAGGATGGTCCAGCTACACCTTTGCCTTTGCCTAAAAACATTGTGAGTCAACAGTAAGCTAATTTGCTTAGTGAGATAACTACTTATACATTCAACAAGTATTTCTTTACAAGCGTAGTGTGTAAACAGGCAGCGTAAGCCTCGTAGTATGTGAAAACCATGTTGTGCAAGCATGAGGTTGGCAATTCAAATGTTGATCGGGGATGTGTCGAACCTGACCAGGATAACGAGTGGGATGATCAGTCCCCGACAGTGGACTGCTGTCAGCCCTAGTCCAGGTCGCATCAGATTGTGAAGTAATGATCATGCAGTGCAAGCATGATGTAAATAGATGCACTTTCAAACGAACGTTGGCTACATGTGTGTTACATGTCAAGTACGAGTGTGCATCATAACAACAAGGGATAATTGCGCAAAAAACCCCAAACTTGTCAGCACTTTGTGATTAAAACCCCAAACAATTTTTCGTTGCATAGAAAACCCCGAACTAACTAAAAATCAGTAAATCAAGGTTTTATCAATGGGTAACCGGTTGAAACCGGTTAATCCTACGTGGACTAGTAAATAACCTACGTAGAATAAATTTTAATTGTTGAAACCGGTTGCCAAGTATTACACATCATTTAAAACATCGTTGATAATTTTTTTTGAACTGGATTACCTCATCTACGAGCGTTAAAATGATGTGTAATACTTTGAAACATGTTTCAACAATTAAAATTTATTCTACGTAGGTTATTTACCAGTCCATGTAGGATTAATAACCGGTTTCAACCGGTTACTCATGGAGAAAGCCTTGATTTACTGATTTTTAGTTAGTTCGGGGTTTTCTATGCAACGAAAAATGGTTTGGGGTTTTAATCACAAAATGCTGACAAGTTTGGGGTTTTTTGCGCTATTATCCCTAACAACAAATCATTCATGAGTGCCAATTGATGTATATGAACAATGTGAACATGCCATTGAATATGTAAACGTGAATCCAAAGACAATAAATGTTAGGATGATAATCAATTACTCACAGTGGTTTGTATAGTGTGAATTGCCTCTGAATCAATGTGTGTTAGATAACACCACATTGATCTGTCAAGTCAGTGTAATAGTGATTTAATGTCAGTAATTGCTTAATACTTAAACTCTGAAAATTAATTGAAATTTGAACTGAATTCGGACCACATCCGAACTTCGGATGGTCCAAAATCCGGATGGCCCGAGGTCCATCACTTGTAATCTATTCTGTACACTATTCATCAAAATTCAGATGGTTCCTTGGTCCAAAATCCGAAGTGGGTCCGAATTGGCTATAGATACGAATTAGGTGTTGGTCCGAACTCAGATGGACCGTACCGTGTTCATCAGGTCTGAGTTCATACTTATATATTTTTCATGATTTCCATATTTTCATTTTGACCACTTTTTCATGTTTTTGTATCTAAAATAGCAGATATGAACTTAAGTACACTCTTTCAACTTATAACATGTCATTATGTACCAAAATATTCCATATTTGTGTCCATTTTTCATCAAGTCGATGAACACACACACTAACTTCAAAAATCATACTTAGAAATTGAATTTGAACTTGAAATTTGGTACATTGCATCACTACTACTCGATTTTAACATTGCAACAATAACATATAACATGCATTAACATCTATGATCACAAGCCTATGATTCGATTTTTATGAAAACCGAACCCAAAACATTAAAAATTCGTAATATAGAACAATTTTTACCTTAAATCGTTTGTTGTAATGATTATAGTCCCTTAATTGCACCTTGATTTCAACTTTTGCAATTTAATTTGATGATTTCCTTGTGTTTCATGAATTGAAGTCGTGGGTAGAGAGAGAGAGGGAGAGAGAGATGGTAGTTTAGAGAGAGAGAGAGAGTGATGGATTAAAATGAAGAATTATCCGTCTTTTATTGGCTGCTTTGACCTATTTGCACATTACACCCCTCAACTTCGTATTTTTCTAATTTAACCGATTGTTAGTGTCCGGATCGGTTACTCATTGTTATGCTCGCTCAAAAGACGACGATGAGGATTTCTCCTCATCATCTCTTATTTTAAAAAAAATTCTTTGACAGTTGATGGTATTCTAACCGATGTCGGTTCCTTGTTGTTTGCTTGCTCAAAAAACAACGATGAGGATTTTTCCTCATCTTTTCTCATTTTTAAAATTGTGATCGAGATTCGTTTAAATTGACATAATAATCCATTAATGCAATAATTGAGTCTTAAATTGCCAATTTACAAATATATGAAAACTAGGGATGTTACATTTTTTATTTCAAATTTTAAAGGGTTTTTAAACTCTGTTTTTTTTTTTTTTTTTTTTTTTTACATTTTAGGTTAGTAAATCAGTGTGTTTTAAGTTAGTGTGGTTAAATAAAATGTTCCTTATCAATTTTCGCTTAGGATCTGCATTTTTATGACTTTTAGAACTGTTCACGTTTGCATGTGCATGAACGCATTAACTGCAATTTTACCTAAGTCCCAAACCCGGATACATCCGAATTTCGGATCCATCTGAAATTCGGATGACTTCCACTTAGGCTAAATTTCAGTTTAAGTGTTTCACTTCATAGACCCATCCGAATTTATGATCCATCCGAAATTTAGATCATACGACACTTAGAAATATTTGTAAATATACTATTTGGTTCACCCGAAATTCGGATGGATTCATATAATACAATTTATACTTTTTATTCACCTAAGTACTTGTCTCGGATCACCAAAAATTCGGTCCACACGAATTTCGGCCTACATCCGACATTTGTGACATTCATTTTAATGACTAAGTGTTCAGAATAGGTCTCACCACCCAAAATTTGGATCCATCCGAATTTCAGTTCCCACCCCCTTCTTTTGAATTTCATACTTAGATTTTAATTTCATGCATCATTCCATCCGAATTTCTATCCCACCATAAATTCGGATCATTCCAACTGAATTTCCCCTGCACCCGAATTTCGATTGTTCAAGCATCCGAAATTCGTTTCATTCGAATTTCAACACTTAGGATTTTTTTTACATATTTCCATTTTTTTTTTGCATATTCACTAAAATCAAAAACAACAATGATATTCCATGTCCTATGCACCATTGGTTATAGTTTAACTAAGTGTTTGAGTGAACACGTCTATTCTAACATTGGTCTCTCAATGATCGACTTTGGACTTTATTCAGTAGAAGTTACATTCTACTGATAAAAATCCCAATGCTTTAAACATAATAGACGAGTTCAAATTCACGCTTATTTTAGACTTATTATTAATGTTACATTTCTATACAAGTCTGATAAACTAACTGTGTTGTTTTTTTACAGGACTCATGGATCCTCAAATTACCATAACCATTCCTCATCCTTCGATCCCAAACAAAAATGCCCAGCTGCCAGAGGAAACTGTTCTCCCATCCGCCCAATTCAGAGAGTTTGCGCCCCACAATTGGCAGCTTGACCTTTTCATTCTTCGCCACGAAGCTGAGGATATCACTTTTGATATCCTCAAAGGACACCCCCATCTTTTGTGCCTTAACCACCGCCATCTCCGTTCCCATCATATATCTACAACAATTCTGGCATCACCTAACCTTTGTTAATGATACGGAACCTCACTACACTACCATTATAGACTCTGTCCCAATCAAGCTTACCCTTGAATCCATCCACCACATTATACGCCTCCCCGTTGAAAACTTCTCACTCACCAAATACACCTTTGCCCCTATCCCATCACCAGCCCAAACCCTTCAAGAAATACTCACCATCGGCTATGATGGCCAACTATCCAAGTCATCCGAATTTAAGACCAAGCAACTCCAGTCTAACTTGAGGATTTTTTTTTTGATGTGATAAACAAGTGCTTTACCGGTAAGCACTCCGGTCATGACTCGGCCTCCATTCAAGTGCTTGCAATGTTTGTCGTTTTCGCATTCGATCGCCATTACGATTATGCAGCATTTATTTTTGAGGAACTGAAACAGGCTGTTTAAAAAAGAGGAACAAAAAGAGAACGGAAGTTCATATCCTTTCAACGATTCCTTTAGCTATTCATCCAGTTTTCCATGGATCAAGATGACGAAATACATGAACGCCCAGAGGCCGATGTTTACAAAACTGCCACACTTCAACGAGTTAAAATCCCAACAGACTCTGCCGATGTCCCGATCATGGACATTTCACTATCATTGCTAAATCTGGCGGACCAGAGTTAAGAAAGGGTAAAAGAATATTTTCGGGTCGTTTATCCGGATGAGGCTCTGTCTGCACCGACAGGGTCTAACGAATTCGAAGGTGAGCCTCATATGAGTGAGATTGAGGGAGCTGAGGAAGCAATGCAAAATATATTGGCATCTGGGGAGCGGGAGGTCTATATAGAGAGGGAGGGAGTTGTAGGTGAGCAGGCAGACACGGTAGATTCTGAAAGAACCGTCTCTGACCAATTGAGAGCAAAGGGTACCATATCTGAGGGTGTTCCAAGCCCTATTAGCCAGACTCACCAGCATAAGACCACTAGTCCAGTGGTCGAAGAAACCGTCACCACCCACTCAGCTTCCCCTCTAAGAGAAACTTTTCATTTCATGGGGATATTGTACATATACCATCACCCTCTCACTCGGAGAGAGGTGATGTTGAATGAAATAGGTCACTTGCCGCCCCCAGTGATCGACCCGCTTTTGATCACATCTCACACTACACCACGTATCACGATGCACGACACCTCTGTGGCATCCACTCATGCAAGAGGCGCCTTCGTGACGCCTCCAACAACTTCTTGCTCTGCTCAGCCTACACGGGAACCAGTGATGATGGAAGGAAGACCTGAAATTGACACATAAACGCCATCAACTACAGGTCATCCCGGGATTACACTCGAGATGTTAACGACAGCTCTACGTGCTGTCGGGATCGTTTCCCGGGACGCCCTTAAGAAGGCTTCGGAGGAGCAACATACCGCCCTTTTCTCTTTTCGGGTAAGGGTGTTGCAACTTAGGATTTTCCACCAGGTACCCCATCAGTCCAAGCACAGATTGTCGAACTCTCTGACAAGATGGACACCCTAACAAGGCTCGTGCTTCAAGTACAGGATCAGTTGAACGACAGAACTGATCGTCTGGAATCAACCGTCATTGATTTACAGTGTAGACCTCAGGTTGAATCCTATAAACTTAAGCATGATGATCAGGACGACCTTGATCATCCTGAGGGGGAGAAACACCCTAGGGTTCAGTTTGAGGGAGATATATTGATTGTAGGGGGAGTGGAAGCAAAACAAGGTGGGGAAGGAAGTTCAGGGGCTCCGGAAGGCCCAACAGAAATAGACCCATCATCGGTCATGGTTATGTTTGAGCCAACATTTGAGAAGGTTGAGATCATATTGGCGTCTGACTCAGACTCTGATGTCCATCAAGACTATCCTTTGATTACACCTAAGCCAGAGCCAGAATCATCCCAAAAATCGTCATCTTCATTTGACTTCCTGAATTCTCCTACCCATGTACCCCAAGATGAAATTCTATCATATATAAAAGCTCCCTCTCCTATTCCAATAGAAGACCCAGAAGTCCAACAAATTTCCCAAGTCCAAAAAATCCCCCAAGTCCAACCAATACCTCAAGCCCAAACCCAACCTGCCAAGACATCAGGCTTGAGAATGACAGCAGAAGAGAAAGAAGCTTTAAGACATGACCGTCGGGGTCGTGTTTACAAACTGGTTGAAGCTCCTCCTGCTGAGATAGAGGAACCACCAGTTCAGGGATTGAAGGAGTTTTTAATGAAATTTCCAGCTAAAAAGTTTCAAAGTCCATATCTTGAGGAAAGATTTAAGATGGTGTTCAGAAAGAATCTAGGGTCATACAGCAGACGCTTATTAATGATTATCACTGATGCATCTCGGGTCGAACATGCCGAATATAATTAAATGATGCTGAAAGATAAAATACCAAGATCTGAATACTGGTCTAAATCAAAAGTCATAAAGATCAATTCCATTCACATGTATAAGTGGGGGTGTCTGTTCACTCCCGCATTCGAAGTTCTTAGAGAAGACAGGTCAATACAGTTTATACACGAGTGTGACCTGGACTTTGTAAATATTGATGACGTTGAGATTCTTCATGATAAGCTGAAGAATAAAATCAAAAAGCGTCTAAATTATGTCACTACTATCGCTGCTTTAACAAGATTCATGAATCGTCGTTCAATCATTATGTGCTTAAGGGATCTTCAAATAGCAATTGAGAGCTTCATGGTCAAAGTAGGACTCAAGGCCCCAAAACAGGACATTTTTCTACTTGATTACCATCCGATGTATAAAGTCCTTATGGGAGGCCAGCAGGGGGTTATCTTTTTGAAAAAAAAATGGACATAAACGGTTTGTGCGCTTTGAGGACATGCCTTGTTATTCTGATGGTACACTTAGACTGGTGAGAGCTGAACTCATCAAAAGAATACAAGAAGATGATGCTCAACCAGTCTCAGAGCGTAAAACGAAAACCAAAAGAAATTCAAGACATCCTCAGCGCCATAGAACTGATCAATGACAAGTTGCACCTCAGGCAAGTGACGAGAAGATTCGATGTCATCCTTGGCCTTTAGAGAGAATGCAGAGCAAGCATGTTATCCTCCGCATTGATCGAAATGTGGGAGATTGTTAGACTTTAAATTTTGATCATGTGGAATTTAATTTTGTAATAATTAGTTTGTTTTATTTCCATGTAATTTATTTCAAGTATTTATTTCTATTGTAAATTCCTTAGTGGTTTTAGAAGTAGAGAGGGTTGATTGCAATATCTTCAAAGTCTAATTAATTATGTAAGGGAAACCCCGCCTATGGTTTCCCACAACATTGGTAGTATTCACAATTTAATAAACTTTTACGGCCGTCGCTTTTTCATTTTCTCTCTCAATATTCATATCTTAAATCGAGTGAAATCAATCTTTTTGTATTGGATATTGTACTGAAATTAATATTGTGTGCTGATTATCTTACTGGGACGATTACAACAGTTTCAATGTCAACTCTCATAGATGAGCTAACATTAGATGTGGTTACACGATTGTATACAGTCTGGGTTTCCCTCACACTCATCCTCACCTCATCATCTTTTTCTAGAACAAGTAAACGCTAAGAATGAGATATTTCAATTCTCGCCCCATCAACATCGTGATCATCATCATCATCATCTTAATCATCACCATCATCATCTCCACTTTGGACATCAGATAATGTAAAGTCTACCACTACGAGATCTATCTAGACGCGGATCCGTCAACGAGTGCGGAATCCTCGTTAACGGTTAGACGGATATCTCTCAACCACGAAACACGGAGACTATTAGACGCTGAACGAACGACACACGAACGATCCTACGAACTAATTCTCTCCGAAAAAGCACTAAAGCTGATGATAAACTCGAGATCGCCTTAAGCTTAATTCCTCACGAATTCTTCTAAAAGTCTGATAATATTTCGAGTCTATCCCTAATTATAGACCCTGATTCGAGTCTGATGTGGGCCAAACTCGAATCTGGCCCAAGGCCCATTCGAGTCTGTCCACAAAGACACTCTCGAATCTGGCACATTCGAATCTAAGGTTACATTCGAATCTATCACAGATTCGAATGTCTTCCCTTATGTAATTCGAATCTAGCCAAAACACTTAAACACTTAAGTGATGAAACTTATGTTTTGCTTATGTTTGAATTAATCTTTGAACATTGTGTTTGAACTTCTTGTAATATGTTACATCAAGTTCAACCACACAATCAATAACTCACAAACATATATATCAAACACTCGATAAACCACAATGTTGAATATCACTTAAACCAAAATGTTAGATCGATTAGACTGCTATCGTCACACAGGGTGTACCAACAGACTCCCCCTTGACGATAGCTTCTAGTTATTTACATCAAGTTTAAGAACTAGAGCTATATATACTACTGCCAGCATATAACCCAGCATCTATACAAACTTTAACTACCTTTTGGAACTTCCTGGCTTCAGATCTCCATGCTTCAATGAAGAAGATAGGCTGATCATTTAGCTTCTTCAGGTCGTCCTTGGATAGGTTTATCAAATGCAATGGATCGTACACCTTCAAAATGACCTTATCGTCTTGATCTTCCATGACGGCTTCAGCAGTATCGCTATCGAGGTACCACCACTTCATGTTGCTCAAAATGTTTTGTGGCATCGATTTCATAGGTACTTTCTTCAGACATTTGACTGGCTTATACACCATTTTAGCCCAAGGTCTTCCAGTATGAGGATCTATCCTTGATCCATCCTCGACCCTTTTGCCAGATCTCGGCTTAAGCCTCTCAAACTTTCCTGAACGACCCTCTTTTCTTATTATTGTTGCCATGACTTCAGCATATGGGTCTTCGCCTATGTTGACTAGTTCTTTCCACGCAAGCTCTTTTACTTCAATCTTGGACAATGTGTTAAACGCTTTTAGAGTTCGCCTCAAGTATTGTAGTCCATCTCTTCTTTTCAAGATAAATAGCTGCAGTTCTTTGTCAAAGAACCAGCATATAATTCCTCCTGAGAAGCTTCCAGCACCTGGAACTCTCATTTTCTTCTTCATCTTCAACTGATCTTTCTTTTCCTCCTTCTTGAACCAAAGATTTATCAAGTCAGCTCTAGATGGCTCTTTTTCTGCCTCTTCAAGTTCTTTGTCCTCAACTGAGGCTACCTTGATGTAGTCAATATCAATCACATTATAATTTTGACCCTCATATAGCTCCGTGACCGGTTGTGAATTGATTATTACTTCATTGACATGATCGTCTTCATCATCCAACACTTCGTCGTCTGATTTCCAGTCGACGACCTCCTCTGGAATGAACTCACCTTCCTCCAATCCTTCAATTTCATCTTCAAAATCAAAATCCATAAGCTCTTCTTCAATGTCTATTAGTGCATCTATCATGTCACTCTCCAAGGCCCTTGAAGAACCTGCTTCTTTTCCGGATCCTCCTACTTCTCCTTCTGTACTAGGCTCCCCCTGAACTTGTGTAGCTTGAGCTGCAGGAAAATCCACAGGCTCATTCTCTTTATGTGCACCGGGATCATTGCCTTCGTCATCATCCTCTCTACGCTGCACCTCCTGATCCCTACAACTTGTCTCCCCCTGAGCTTGTAGATTTTTCATGAGCTGCTCAAGGAGGGACCTCATTGATCGGATCTCTGAAGACTGATCTGCAATAAACGATTTTAATTCTGTGTTTTCGTCCCTTACATTCTCCACAACCTTCCTTAATTCGGCATTGTCCTTATCAAGATTTGCGTTATGCGCCTGGAGCTCTGCGACAGCCTTTGTTAGGGTTAAGATCTAAGTTAGTGACACGCTTGACTTTTTCTAGAATTTTTTTATTAGCCTTGAGATTCCCTATATGTATTATGCCTACCAACACATCAAACTAAATAAAGTATAACATTTAGAATTTAGTTGCATTATGTGTGAAAGCCTAAACACTTAGAGTTTGTAACGACTGTGCTAATTTTCGTCACTTTGAACCTATGTATCTAAGATTTAACTCTTTTTCAGATATTCTCTTTTTTTGTATTTTTTTTGTAATTTTCTCTCTTTTTTTTTTGGTTTTTCATAAGAAAAGCAGTAAAATAAGCTAACCTACTAACTTACTAAAAATAGAAACTTACTAAAAATAGAAACTTTCCTAAATTAGCAGACTACTGTAAAGAAATACTATGACTCTAAAAAAAAATAAACTACTACTACTAAGGCCAAATTACTCTGGGTTGCGCATTCCATTCAGTTGAATTAAATACTCAAACCGTGACTTATCAAACGCTTTGGTAAATAAATCTGCATTATTATCTTCTGTTGCCACTTTTACCAGTTTGATTAAGTTCTTTTCAGCACAATCACGAATAAAATGATGCCTTATGTCTATGTGCTTTGTTTTACTGTGTTTTACTGGATTGTTAGTTATAGCAATTGTAGATTGATTGTCTATCCTAATTGGAGTTTGAGTGTAAGCCAAACCGTAATCCCGCAATTGATGTTGTATCCACAGAACCTGTGAGCAGCAACTACCAGCAGCAACATACTCGGCCTCGCACGTTGACACGGCTACCGATGTTTGTTTCTTGCATTGCCAGGACACCAATCTCCCTCCTAGGAACTGACAACCTCCAGTCGTTGATTTGCGCGTCAAGCTGCATCCTCCGTAGTCAGAATCTGTGAATGCCTCCAACTCTAGATCTCCCTCCGCGTGATACCAAAGTCCCAGCTTCGGTTTCGACTTGAGGTATCTTAGAATCCGCTTCACAGCTTTCATATGCATCTCCTTCGGATTCGCTTGAAACCTGGCCCGAGATTGTGATTCACTTGAATCGGCGTGCTGAAGTGGGCAGTCAACTTTGTTCCTTCCATCCCGAAACGCTCCAATATGTCATAGACATATTTGGTTTGATGGATAAACATCCCTTCCTTCTTCTGGTCAACTTGTAACCCCAAAAAGAAATTCAACTCCCCCATAGCACTCATCTCGAACTTAGACTTCATCACCTTCTCGAAATCTTTGCACATCTGTTCGTCTGATGATCCAAAGATGATATTATCGACGTACACTTGTACCAAGATAAGGTCTTCTCCCTTCCTCTTCACAAAGAGAGTACTATCTATCCTACCTCTTTCAAAACCGTTTTCTAAAAGATGGTTAGATTGAGTCTCATACCACGCCCTAGGTGCCTGATGTAATCCGTATAGAGCCTTATCTAAACGATATACTCTATCAGGATATTTTGGATCTGTAAATCCGGGCGGCTGTTCTACATACACCAACTCCTTCACTTTCCCATACAGGAAAGCACTCTTATCATCTAATTGAGATACACTAATGAGATACACTAATGAGATTGTGAACCAGTTTATCAACGTGATAAACTTGGTCCAACTTGATTGTCCCATTAGTGACCACTCCGGTACCCGTGATATTTCCACCTTTGTTACCCGCGAATGATACGAATCCCCTATTGCCTCCCTTGAAGTCTGTGAGAAGACTTCTTTCCCCCGTCATGTGACTGGAGCAACCACTGTCGACGAACCACTTGTTGTTTGGACCTGTAGTTATCTCCTGCACATGAAAGAAAAGAGGTTAGTTATCACGGGGAACCCAAGCCATGACTGACTTGGTAATACCATTCTCGTCCACATACGTGAACTCTTTCAAGTACCCATCTCGCCTTTCAGGTGACTTGGGCCTTTGAACTGAATTCTGTTATGGTGCCGAGTGATTTAAATTCACTCTTTGCCTTGGTGTAGGCATTTGTTGTGGAGCTCTAGAATAATTCCTATTATATGCCATTTCTGACTGTGATCCCTGAGCTCTTACCGGTGCATACTGTCTAACTGGAGTATGAGACCTAACTGGAGTATGTGACCTGCTAGGTGTTGTGCTCCTATAGACTTGTTGTGGTGCTGTCCTAGATTGACTACTGACCCGATTCGGTGAATTTGTCCTAATCACTTCCTTTGGTCCGACCTTTACCGGTGTGTTTTTCACAACTTGTTTGGGTGCGGCCTGCACAGTTTTCTCGGTGGGTTGAGAACTACTGCTGCTTGCCACACTGGCTGAGGGCTTAACAGGTGTTGAGTTCACTGTCTTAGGGGTAACATCTGCTTTCCTAACAGGACAGTGAGAAGCAACATGCCCTTTCTCGTGACATCTAAAGCAAGACATCTTATCTATGGACTTTTTGTGTGTTCCCTTAGATCTAGGTGTCTCACTAGTGTCTATCTCCTTTGGTACATCTACTGTGTCTGCCTCGTCGACTTGGTCAGCCCAAGAAATTTTCTGTTTTCCTGCAGGTGTTTCACTGGAGGAAGACACAAATTTCACTTTCTTGACCTTGACGGTTGAGTCAGCCACCTTAGGTGTATTTTCAACTGTAGGCTCTGGTGTCGGTTCAGGTAGGTCCTCTAAGTCTACTGACTTGTCAGTTTTCTCTTGAGGCTGAGGCACATAGTTCGCATTGAAAGGTGGAGGAATTTCATGAAAACCTAGACCTACGGGCTTCTTAGACTGTCTTTGGGCATCTAAGACTTTCCCTAGATTTAAGCTTGAATTCCTAAACTTCTCTAACTTGCTGTTTGCCTCTGCTACCTTAACCTTGGTCTCTGCTAGCTCTATATCCTTGTCTTTAAGGCTCTTTGTTAAGGCCTCTACGTGCTCATACATAAGTTCTATCCTAACACACTGCTCACTGAGTTTGTCTTTTAGAACTATTACGTCCTGAGCATCAGCCTTAAGTTTTTCTTTTAAATCTTGCTTGATATCATTTAAGCTAGCATTTTCAATTTTTAAGTTTTCATTTTGAGCAGTTATGGTCTTCTGTGATTCTAAGATTAGATTTAACCTATCGTTAGAACTAACACATAAAGCACATAATTCACGAAATAGAGAATAAGACAGACTAACCTGTGAGTTATCAGATTCCACGTTGGCCATCTGAGCAGCAAACTCCAGCACTGTCTGATCATTCGCCTTTTCTACCCACATCGGACTGTTTTCCCTTGTGGTCTGCTCGTCTCCGTCACACCCATTCTCCGTGACTTCAGCCATGAAAGCTCTAGCATTGGACTCAGGATGTGAACTCCAATCATACGTACCATCTAGCTGTCGATCTGAAGTGACGTTCGATAGTAAACCGGCTAGATTGGCTTGTCCAGATGAGGAACTCGGAAGGTATCTTTGTTGGGACTGATTTTGGAATTGTCCCTGATGTTGGCTCTGTCCCTGGTATGTCTCTACCTTTGGCCTCTGGCACTCCCTGGCGAAGTGTCCAAGTCCTTGACAGTTGTAGCATTTCACCTTGGACTTATCAAACCCTATCCCCTTGTTATTCATCTGCAGATTCCTTCCAGTTCTCTTTATGAATCTTTTAACCCTCTGGGTTACCATGGCCAGTTGCCATTTCAGATCCATTTCCTCAAGATCATCAGGGTCGACCTGATCATAGTCTTCGTCCCAAAGAGCCGGATCATTGATCTTCCCTTGAACACAATTTCCATATGCGGCCACAAAAGAAGCAAGTAAATTTAGATGTTCTTCCGCAGACTTTGCGCTCATGGGCATCTTCGAATAGCTCTGACTTGTCGATGCCTGTTGGACTTGAGGTTGCGGTTCTTCCGATCTTCCTAATCCAAAGAACGCGCGATTCAATGAGTCTTCAGACTCTGCTGGTGATGACGTTTCTTCGGTGAAAAACGCTGTAGCAGTCTTCGAATCGGCTGTCACTGAAGATTTAGTTGTCTTTCCAAAATACATTGCTGGATTCTGGATTTGCTCGTAATCAGTCTCGGCCTTAATTAACTCGAAGTGATATGCCCTCAACGTTCCCACAATGTCATCAAGAGATTGAGTATAGTATTTGTCCTCATTCAGCTTAATCATTGCCACGTACATAGCCCATTTGGCTGGTAGGGCATCAAGAAGCTTGTTGTTCTTGTCAGTGTCCGAATACTCAATTCCATGACTTTCAAGCTCCGTTATCAGATGATAGAACCTTGTGATAATATCATCCAGCTGTTCATCCTTGATCGCCTTGAAAATCGCGAACTGTTGTTTCAACAGCTCTGTACGCTTTCTACGCACTCGAGGATTACCCTCACACCTTTTCTCGAGAGACTCCCAAAGTTCCTTCGACGTCCTTTGAGTCCGAAATGTGTGCAGTATATCCTGAGGTAAAGCCATACGGATTATGGAGAAAGCTTTGTTTTCGGCTTCAAATAATTTCTTGTCATCCTCTTTCATCATCTGGTATGACAAGACCTTTTGACGGCCTTCAACTTCAGATACCGGTGGAATATACCCTTCATCTATGCACACGCACATGCGCATATCATTGAATAGTACGAAATCGGTAAATCAGTCCTTCCACCAGTAATAATCCTCGACCTTCATCAGCTTAGGCAGGGCGTTTGCTTTCCCAACCTCGTGGTCCATTTCTAAGAACTTCTGAAGATTTGACATCTTTTCTAAAGAAATTGAATTTGAACTTAATTAATTTAATTCGAAACTGATTTAGACTAACCTTTTCGAATCTAGGTAGATTCGAAACTAATTAAGAGTAAATCTTTTGGGATTAAATTTGAATAAGTTTTAAAATTCAATTAGATTCGAAATTATGTCAGATTCGAGATATCCTTAGAGTCGATGGTCCTTAGATTCGAAGGTCAGCAAACTCGAATTTCAGCAGATTCGAAACAACAGATTCGAAACAGTACTAGACTCGAAATAAACTCGAAACTAAGCTAGACTCGAGAACCTATTCGAATGAAGCAACAGATTCGAAACAAGTTAGATTCGAAAACCTCTGAAATTGACTCGAAAGGAGCGTATTTAGGTTAAACTCGAGACTAAAGTGAAACCCTAATTACCCCTATAGATTCGAGCGCCGCAAACTCGAAAAACTGCTAACACTTTGGTTTTTTGATGTTTTTCAAATTAAACCAGTATTTTTCTAACGAAAAATAATGGTTTCTATCAAAAACGAGAAAAACCACAAAGTATTTGCTGGATACCCGTTTGCTAAGCTCAAAAACTCGATTTTGAGAGAACAACCGTCCAACTAGCGTCAAGAAACCTAGAATGTGTGATGAACACAACCTGGCTCTGATACCACTTGTAAAGTCTACCACTACGAGATCTATCTAGACGCGGATCCGTCAACGAGTGCGGAATCCTCGTTAACGGTTAGACGGATATCTCTCAACCACGAAACACGGAGACTGTTAGACGCTGAACGAACGACACACGAACGATCCTACGAACTAATTCTCTCCGAAAAAGCACTAAAGCTGATGATAAACTCGAGATCGCCTTAAGCTTAATTCCTCACGAATTCTGCTAAAAGTCTGATAATATTTCGAGTCTATCCCTAATTATAGACCCTGATTCGAGTCTGATGTGGGCCAAACTCGAATCTGGCCCAAGGCCCATTCGAGTCTGTCCACAAAGACACTCTCGAATCTGGCACATTCGAATCTAAGGTTACATTCGAATCTATCACAGATTCGAATGTCTTCCCTTATGTAATTCGAATCTAGCCAAAACACTTAAACACTTAAGTGATGAAACTTATGTTTTGCTTATGTTTGAATTAATCTTTGAACATTGTGTTTGAACTTCTTGTAATATGTTACATCAAGTTCAACCACACAATCAATAACTCACAAACATATATATCAAACACTCGATAAACCACAATGTTGAATATCACTTAAACCAAAATGTTAGATCGATTAGACTGCTATCGTCACACAGGGTGTACCAACAGATAATTTTCTTTCCGAATCTTCTCGCTCCTTACCACCCCTTTCAACTCCTTCCTCCCTCATCTCAGGTATCCCTGTTCAGCAACCCCGAGTTGCTGAACCTGCTCACCTAAAGCTCCAGGGATAGGATGCCTCGGTTGTTGAGGCTCCATAGGAGCATGATCTATTCGATATAAGCGCACACTCTCAACATCTTCATCAGCATATCTCAAAACAGATTCTGGAATAGGCAAGATGTTTGCTTTAGGATCATCCCGGGCACTATGTAGGCTCATCATAACGTAATCAGGACATTTTTTTAATGAGTCCTCTTCGGGATCTTGTCGTAAGTCCTTAAAATTCCTCTGATTAGAATCTTTATGAATCTTTGAAGCAGGACAAATTTTCTAGCACGATTTGTGGTCTTAGCTAGCACCACTTCCTTTAGGTCCTTTCATATGCATTTTGAAAAATCATAGTGTTTGTTGTAGGAAACACCATGAAATATTCTCAGTGCATGGATACTCACACAATCGACTTCCGTATACTTTGAGGTCATACACTTATTTAAGATTATGAATAGTGTATACCATTCACCATTTAGTCCATTTCGATGAAACATTGAACTTTTTGGGAGTGGCTTAGTATATACCAGACTGATGATGTCTTTGCACAACTGTTCATCAGAGACAAAGTCTTAAAAATCAAAAAAATCAGGAAAATTAACCATGTCTATCCTTCTTGGCAGAAAAAGAATGTGTCTAAGTCTGGCTAATGTTATCTTTGCCTTAAATTGATCTATTGTGACCTTGAAATGATGGTCACCGCATCAGGTATGAATTTAATTGTATGCCAGAATTGATGAAGATAGATCAATGGGATTGTGGGTTTATATTGAAGCAGGTATCCAAGAGGGTGACGTTTCAGTATATCCACAATAACTGAGTGGCTTACTTTGATAATGGATGGCCGAAACGGTGATTGTTATCAGAAAGAAGAAGCCAGTGTTTAGGTTTTAACAACAGGGTGTCAGGAATGGGGGTAGATGGTGTTGGTCCTACAAAAGAAGTAGATTTGATGGGTTTGGAGACAATTGTATGGTTGGATGATGATTGGGTATTTGACGAGTTTGATTGATGGGTGAGTGTATGGGAAGCCATTTGTAACCTGTAAATATAGCAAACATGTTAGTCACATCCAGTAAATACAAAAAGATTACTACAGATAAAGAAAAATGACATTTTTCAAGAAATTAAAAAAAAATATGTGTCACGTTGTTTAAAGCATCATGAAAGTCAAACATTAAGGGACCAATGTTAATGAAAGACAGATTTCAGAAATTTAACTTGAAAAATGTGAAATTTCTCTGTAATATGAAATTTCCACACCTAGAAATTTTTTTTGAGATGAATCTCGGATAAGGCATGACCAATCTTGAGTATAATGTAACAAATCTCGAATAATAAACTGTTAAACTCGAATGATGAATTATCAATCTCGAATGAACTTTTGTAAAACTCGAATAAGACTTTACAAAACTCGCATAAGGCTTGGTGAAACTAGGGTAAAGCACTATCAAACTTGGATAATTCTTCATAAAACTCGAATGAGTCTTTGCAAAACTCGAAAAAATCTATGTAAAACTTGAAAAACACTTAGCAACATCAGATAAATCTTTTTAAAACTCGAATGAAACTAAGATGGACTCGGGTGAAGCTTTGTGCGAGTTTGAAACATCTAATGTATTCTAAGTCCTAAACCCATTGAAAATATCAAAAGTCACTTCCAGACACTTTTAAACCTAAAGATTAACATGAAAATGCTCAAAATACAATTCTAAACAAACATCCTTTACTGAACTTGGTCCTAAAACAACTCTATGAATGTCAAATACCAGATTTTCCGAGAAACAAACAACACAGAAAAAATGAAACTTCAATCTTAAATTAAATGTTGTATGATGCATCAAAAGTCATGAAATTTGAAATCTAATTTAGTTTACCAGGATGCGCACATACCAACGATGAATTTTAACATTGAAGCACACAATCAAAATTCAATGAAGTTGCAGGTATCGATGATATGAAGAACACACTGACCGTTGCATAAACACACACAAAACATGAAATACAGATGAAAAAATAATAAACAGTAAAGATAACCACGAGAAAAACTTACAAATTTAACAAGATAAATTGTGATTTAAACTCGAAAATGTTGAGTGTCGATGGAATTCAAAGAAATTTGAAAAGGCGGTTCATAGTATTCTATGAAAGTGGAAAAGGTAATTTCAAATTTAAACCTTTTGATTTTGTGTCCGACCCATCTCCTTACCTATTATTTTGTCATTTAAGCCCACATAAAAGAAAAACCACACAATACTAAAATTAAAATAAAAAACAAACACAAACACACATACTAAAAATAATAATAAAAATGATATAAAATATTAAATGAACAAAAAAAATGAAATAAAGTAAAATAAAATATGCTCCCCCTTGAAAGTTGTGTATGAGCTCCCCCTCAGATTGATAACACCTTTTAAAAATTCTCCCCCTGCAATTAAACACATAAAAAAATATCAGATAAACTGTTTTTAAGGCAGTTATACAAATATAATTTTCGGTTTGCTCCCCCTACACATGACAATCCAAACTCAGTTAAATCTCAGAAAAATCAGCACATTGAAAGTACAAGAGATTAACATAAAATACATCAAGTAAAAAATTGAAAATTGAAAAATTATACTTTGTAACAACTGAGTATTAATCTACGATTCAGCATACCTAATTTGTATACCAAAAAATTAAACGTTTTTCATCTAACGCTTTGGTAAACAAATCAACCAACTGATATTCAGTAGGTACAAAATACAAATTCAACATTACCATTTTCTACATGATCCTTAATAAAGTGATATCGAATGTTAATATGCTTAGTTTTTTAGTGTTGCACAGGATTAGATGCAATAGCAATTGCGCTCTGAAAAACACAGTAGATAGGAATCTTCTGTGGTGTAAACTTGTAGTCTCGTAGTTGGCTCTTCATCCATAGCACTTGAGAGTTGCACGAAGATACAATTATGTATTCTGCTTCGGCTGTTGATAGTGAAACATAGTGTTGTTTCTTCGATGACCAGAAAACGGGTTTATCACCAAGAAATTGAACTGCTCCTGATTTGTTTTTTTATCCATTCTGTCACCTGCATGACCAGCATCAAATGAAGCAGTCAATGTAAAAGTTGATTCCCTAGGATACCACAAACCTAGATTAGGTGTACCCTTCAGATATCTCAAAATCCTTTTGGCAGCAGCCAAATGATATTCTTTAGGATTTTCCTGATAGCTTGCACAAACACATGTAGCAAACATAATATCAGGTCTACTCGCGGTTAAGTACATTAATGAACCAATGATTCCTCGATAATGAGTAACATCCACTGGTTTCCCTGAAATGTCCTCATCGAGTTTTGATCTCGAATCAGGAGCCATGGGTGTTTTCATTGGAGTACTGTTGACCATGTTGAACTCTTTCAACATGTCTTGAATGTATTTGGAATGATTGATGAAAATTCCATCACTCGGTTATTTAACTTGTAATCCCAAGAAAAAAGTTATTTCACCCATCATGCTCATTTCAAACTTTTGGGACATTAAAAACGCGAACTTTTTACAAAATTCTAGATTTGTAGACCCGAATATTATGTCATCTACATATATTTGTATTACTATAATATCAGGACCTTGACGTTTTATGAACACGGTTGTGTCAATTGCATCTTTGTTGAAACTACATTTTATGAGATAGAGTGATAATGCATCATACCATGCATGTGGTGCTTGTTTAAGACCGTACAAAGACTTATCTAAAATATATACATGATCAGGCTTCGAAGGATCTATAAATCCTTCGGGTTGATATGTATATACTTCATCTTTTAGTTCCCCATTCAGAAACGTTGTCTTAACGTCCATCTGATATACTGTGAAGTTTTAATGAGCTGCAAAGGCTAAGAACATCCGTATTGCTTCGATTCTGGCAACTGGAGCAAACGTCTCATCATAGTCAATTCCCTCCTGTTGACTGTATCCCTTGGCAACGAGTTGTGCTTTTTTACGGATGATCACACCATGTTCATCCTTTATGTGAATTCATATTTCTAGCAATTCATACAACATAGAACAATTCATATGAACAATTATCAATCCAACACATTATATTGAATGATTAAAGAGAGAAATATTACATTGAGTTCTTGGCTATCTTGGACAACAATCTTCTTCTCTCTCTACTGTTCTAACCGTATGTGTGTGTGTAATCTTCGATTCCTCCTTATAACAGCACACATACACTCCTATTTATACACAATACAAAGTATTGAGGATTTACACAAACAACCCCTGAACTTTTACAATAAAATTGATTACAACTCTATATAAATTTGTACCCAACAATCTCCCCCTTAGAGATGAAATCAATTTTCAAATTAAAGTATATTGCAGGGAACTTGAACATTCTTTCTTGAAACTTTTCTTGCACCTTCTCTTCGATCTCTGAATCTTCTTCTTTATTGTCTCACTCTGATCTTCACATCTCTTCTATTCTGATCTTCTCTTTTCTTGTATTTTCTTGTAAGTACACTCCCCCTTGAATCCTGAATAGCTTTTTAATTCTCTCCCTTGATCAATTGTCTTGAGATGATGTAGCAATTGTCTTCAGTTGATTTCAAACTACTCAACAGTTGTTTCTGAAATTCAGCTTTATCTCATTAGATTCACACTCAAAAACGTCACCTTCGATCCAAAATTCAAATCATTTCATCCACAGAATCAAAATCCAAAAATGATATTCGAATTTTTAAACTTTCTATGAAACAGTACTTCGAAAAATTACATATTCAGAATCAAATTCACTCAAATTTAGCCACATTAGGCTCTGATACCAATTGTGAATTCATATTTCATGCAATTCAATCATATCGAACAATTCATATAAACAATTATCAATCCAACACATTATATTGAATGATTAAAGAGAGAAATATTACATTGGTGTTCTTGGCCTTCTTGGAAAGCAATCCTTCTTTTCTCTCTAATTCCAACCGTGTATTTTTGTGTAATCTGAGATTCCTCTATATGTGTCTCTATTAACAGAACTATACACTTCTATTTATACACAATACAAAGTATTGTGGATTTGCACAAACAACCCCTGAACTTTTACAATAAAATTGATTACAACTCTATATAAATTTGTACCCAACACTTTAGTTTATCCACCAAAAGCCAAACTCTCAACCGTACAAATTGATTTAGTTCCTTTTGCATGGTGACAATCCAATCAGCATCTTGAAGAGCTTCTTTAATGTTTTGCGGTTCAAACTTACTCAAGAAGTGCGAGAAAAGACACTCGTTATTTGTAGCTCTTCGAGTTTGAACAGACGCATAGGGATCTCTGATGATGTTTTCTGGAGGGTGATCCCTTGTTTATTTATGCGTATGAGGATATGGTTGAATATGTTCATGATTGGGGTCTAAATCAAGGTAGGGTTGACGGGGAGGAGATTCTGAAGTTGTTGGAATCTCAACTACGGTAGGGGTTTCGGGGGTCTGGTTATTCAAGGGTATAACTTGAGATTCTAGAGTTGTAGGTTGTGGTATACTATCAGACGAAACGACTACAGAATCTCCCGAAACTGTTGGTTGGGAATGATCTGAGACGACAACAGGATCTTCAGTATCCTTGTCAGGAACTAAATTAGGTATATCAGTTTTGGTCTTATCAAAATAGTCGTCATAAAACTTTTCAAATAAATTTCTTAAATCATTCGATTCATCATTAAGCTCAGATGACTTCATAGAAGTATTCTTTTGAGGATCGGGTCTTGATCTGGCATGTCCATGAGCCATTATGATTCCTTCATCGAATTTCACATTCACGCTCTCATTAACAGTCTTCGTGCGTTTGTTGTACACTCGGAAAGCCACAGATTCCTTGGAGTAGCCGATGAAGATTCCTTCATCTGCTTTCGGGTTGAATTTCCCCAAATTGCCTTTATCATTTAGAATAAAACATCTGCAACCAAATACATGGAAAAATTTAACATTAGGAATTCTTTTATTAATCAATTCATATGGCGTCTTTTTGAATCGTTTGTTTACTATGGATTTGTTCTGGGTAAAGTATGCAGTTGCTACAGCTTCAGCCCAGAGGAATAATGGCATATCAGAGTAGGCTAGCATTGTCCTTGCAGATTCAACAAGGGTACGGTTTCATCATTCAACTACACCATTTTGTTGAGGGCTACGAGCAGCAGAGAATTGATGCGTTATTCCTAAAGAACTAAGATGGGTTTGTAAGGACTTGTTCTTAAATTCAGTACCATTATTAGATCTAATGCTCTGGACAGACAGCTGTACCTTGACTTGACATTGGTGTAGGAAGTCAATTATGATATATGTAGTTTCAGATTTGGATCGCAGAAAGAAAACCCACGTGAACTCGAACAATCATCGACGATTACAAGAACATACTTTTTGTTGTTGATACTCTGTACTCTAATTGGCCCATAGATATCCATGTGAAGCACCTCTAAAGGCTTGGTTGAAGAGTGTTCAACTTTCAATTTATGTGAAGCCCTTACCATCTTCCCTTCCTCACAAGCCGCACACAACTGCTCTTTTTGAAACTTGAGAGTTGGAAGGCCTTTCACTAAAACTTCTTTGGCAAGGTTATTCATATCTTTGAAGTTCAAGTGGGAAAGACGGCGATGTCACAACCATGACTCCTTTGTAGATGCGTCAGACAGGAGGCAGAAATCTTTTCTCATATTTAGGTTGGCCAAATCGATTGAGTGCAAGTTAGTCTTTCTAGCTCCAGCAAGAAATTCCTTTCCTTCCCCAGATCTTATACTACATCTGTGTGCATTGAAATTGACCTCTAATCCTTTATCGCACAACTGAGCAATGCTAAACAAAATATGACCAAGACCATCAACATAGAAAACTTTTTGAATTTTGATCTTGTCATATTCCAAGCTTCCATAGCCTCTGATCGGACAGAACTGATCATTGCTAAACCTAACTGTCCCACAAAATTTATCTACAAAATTCGTAAGGGTGTCTCGATGTCCGGTCATATGCTTGGAACATCCGGAATCAAGGTACCACACATGATTTACCTACAAGTCGCAGTACACAGTGAGGTACCCACATAAAAATGGGTCCTATGGAGTTAGGTAAATGTGAAGACCTCCCCTTACGGGGCGGTAGTCACGAGTCTAGGTCCCACATTATGCATTACGATATCAACCATAACTAAGATAGTGTAATTAAGTGCGGAATATTAAATTACAGTACAAATTATTATGATTTAAGTTTAATACAGATTACCGATTTTAAATTAAACTTATAAAGGGCACAAGTCTAATCTAATTCATGTCATCATATAATCAAGATAAATCTACCCAAACCATCATATTGTAATCTTCCAAGCAGTACCAAATACAGTTTGCTGGGTAGAGGTATATGAAAACTCCTGTCTTGATCTTGTAAGACCTAAGTACTAGGTCCGGCAGGTGACTTTCCTTTATCTTTTCCTGTAAAAATGTGATGTAGCAACTGTAAGCAATGCTTAGTGAGTAAATAGATTTTCAAATTAACATGCATTGTCAAGCGGATCATAAGACTAGCGTGATATGTCTTGGCTGCCGCTACAGCCCTCATGATTGAGACATAGAAGTCATAGAGTCGGGTGATGTTCAAGCCACGCTCACGCTTAAATCGTGGGGATCAGCCACATACTGGGCTAGCTACCAGTAAATAAACATGGCGGAACATCGGAGGTCATTACCAAGTTCAATAGAACTGGTGAAATAGCCAGGTCTAGAATAATAGACCAACAAGGCTAATCAAGCTGAATCAATATGTCAAGTATATGCGATGATGAAGCATACGTAATCAAAGTCATGGTAACAGTAATCTCAAAGCATTATCCGAAATGAACTGTAAATGCAATATCATGTGAAATGATGATCAAATACCTATCATGTTCCACTGGGGAACACCCAACCATGGTGTGCACAGGTCACAATCTAGCTGATAATATGAATGTCAAATCAATCTAGCATCAACAATATGTCTCAACCGGAAATTCAAGCATGTTAAATTTGAATGTCTATAACTCACAGATCTGGGGTCTTTATCAAACAGATGTAAAATCTGCCACCTGAGTTATCTCAGGATTTTAACTTTGTCAATCTGTTCTCTGTCAATTCAAATCTTTGACCCGCTTTTAAATCTTTAAATCAATGTTCAGAATTTCACTGAACCTGTCCAGAATTATCATATCAATCTTATGTCAATATCATCATCTTTTATCTTTAAATCTTTATTTTATCTGATTTTGATAACTTGTTCATTCATAAATCTTTCTTTCATTCATATTCTTTGTTTATTAATATTCTCAAAAGATCAGTATATATATATATATATATATATATATATATATATATATATATATATATATATATTAATATATATAATCATTTTGCTAATTATCTTGTTAATTTATGCGTCGTCCATGTGTTTTATTCAATATATTCGAATTTAGGGAGTGGGATTCGAGTTTATGCACCAAAGTCGAACATAGACTAAATTCGAAATACATAAATTCGAATATAGGGTTAAATTTGAATCTTAAATTCGAACTAGGGTTAAATTCGAAGTCATTGTTTCGAATATTGGCCAAATTCGAACTCCATGTCTTGAACTTAAGGGTCAAATTCGAATATATTTTCGAATTTAGCTTAAAAATCGAGTTTGTTCCATGCATTTCGAGTTTGTTCTTGGCATCTCGAATTTGTTCATATTTTACAGCTTTAAAACATACATTTCTAAGTTTAAAATCATAAATATTCTAAGTATTAAGCCTAGGTACGATTCTATTATACATAATCTATCAAAATCTTGTTAAAACTCAAGCTAAATTTGCTTTAATGACACGAAAAATGATAAATTCGAATTATTCTTCAAAACTGTAAGTAAGGAAATCAAAAAGACAACGATTCTTACCTCAAATTCTTACGAAATCACACATGTAATAGCTGATTCTTGTAGTACTCTTCGAGATCTTTCCGATGACGTATAGAACTCAATAATCGGCCAGTCGATTTAAGAGAAAACTAGAGAGAAGGTAGAGAGAGAGTAGAGAGAGAAAGAGTAAATGAGTGTTAATGATCCTTAATTAGGTTTATATACGTCATCAAGTTATATTTGCAACTTAACCCACTATTACCTTTGTATCTTTTATCTCTTTTATTTAATTATCTTTAATAATTTATTAAATCATAATTTTAATATTTATATAATTTTATTAAATATTTCATAACTTAATTAAATTACAATTCAAATAATGTAATAAAATTACATTATTGGTTCGATAATCAGATAATTAAGTTTAGCTAAAGACTAGGTTGTTACAGAATGGGCTCCACCACGCACAAACTTCGTCCCCGAAGTTAGCTATGTTCGAACAGACTGGGATAAGTAGCTTTCATAACATCCGCAGATTCCGAAGACTGATGCGAACCCTTGTGGTGTTTCCACTAGACGAGCACCATCTGTATCTCTTTGTTTCTAAGCTTTTTGGTCTTCGAGTCCATAATACATTCTGGCTCCACAACCACTCGAAGCGTCTCATCAATCTGCAAGTCAACGTGTGGTATTTGAACTTCTCTTTCGTCTGCTAGGCTGTTTCTCAAATGACTAACATGGAATACAGGATGTATTCCAGCTAAGTCCGTTAGTAGTTCAAGATGATAAGATTGATTTCCTATCTTTTCCACAATCTTGAACGGACCAATGAATCTCGGAGCTAGCTTATTTCTCTTTATGAATCTTACCACATTCTTCATTGGGGATACTATCAGCATCACCCAATCATTCACTGCCAAACTAATCAATCCATGCCGATTATCATAGTATGATTTCTGCCTGCTTTGAGCTTCAAGGATATTCCTTCTGACAAGTTGAATCTTTTCATGAGTCAACTGTAGAAGGGCAGGACCCGCTATTGGCGATTCACCTGTTTCGCGCCAACAGGTGGGAGTTCTGCATTTTCTTTCGTACAAAGCTTCAAAAGGAGCCATCTTAATCGTGCAATGATAACTGTTATTATATGAGAATTCGACCAGAGGCAAGTGGTCATCCCAATTACCACCTAGATCAAGAACACAGGAACGAAGCATATCTTCAAGAGTTAAGATAGTACGTTCACTTTGACCATCTGCATTTGGGTGATAAGCTGTACTCATGGAGATTCGAGTACCCATCCCGTCTTGAAGCACTTTCTAGAATCTCGAAGTGACACGACTATCACGATCAGAGACGATAGATTTCGGCACACCATGACGAGAAATAATTTCTGTGATATACAATTGTGTCAATCTATCAAGAGAATACGTCTCTTTCATCGGTATGAAGTGAGCTAACTTCGTTAATCGATCCACGACTACCCAAATGGAGTCGTGCTGTCTCTTAGTTTTTGGCAACTTTGTGATGAAGTCCATGGTTATATGCTCCCACTTCCACTCAGGAACAGGCAGTGGTTGCATATCCCAAAAGGGTTTCTGATGTTCTGCTTTAACCATCTGACAGATTCTGCAGCTTTCAACAAATCGACCGATGTCTTTCTTCATTTCTGGCCACCAATAGTCAGCTTTCAGATCAAAGTACATCTTTGAGCTGCCAGGATGAATAGATAATTTGGACTTGTGGGCTTCAGATAGAAGAGTGTTGCGGATAAAACCATATTTAGGAATCCAGATTCGGTTTCCTTTGAGACATTGAAGTCTCAAATGGTTCAGAGATAAGAATTGTAACTGCCCTTTGAGATTTTCAGCACTTATATTTTCTTCTTTCAGTGCTTCGGCTTGAGCAGTTTTAATGTCTTCGATAAGATCGGAAGAGAATACTACAGGAGTCAGGGCATAGCAACACTTCTCCGGATATACTTTCCTACTCAAAGCATTCGTGACAACATTAGCTTTGCCGGGATGATATAGGATCTCGCAATCATAGTCCTTGATAAGCTCCAAGGACGGACGCAGTTTCATGTTTAGATCCTTTTGAGTAAAGAGATGTTTGAGACTCTTATGATCAGTGTAAAGCTGACACCGAGTCCCATAAAGATAATGACGCCAGATCTTCAGTGCAAAGGTAACGGCAGCCAACTCAAGATCATGAGTTGGTGCACTTTTCTCGTAATCCTTTAATTGCCTTGAAGCGTAGGCAATGACTTTTCCCCTTTACATGAGGACACACCCTAAGCCAGTACCAGAAGCGTCGCTGTAAATGACAAAATCATTGTTGCCCTCTGGTAAGGCTAGGATCGGCGCTTGAATAAGCTTTTGTTTCAGAATTTTGAATGCCTCTTGCTGTTTCTCCGCCCATATGAAAGGTGTATTCTTTCGTGTTAGCATCGTGAGTGGTACAACAATCTTTGAGAAGTCCTTAATGAATCGCCGATAGTATCCAAGGAAAAATCTGATTTCAGAGGCATTGCGAGGTGTTTGCCATTTCTGAACAGCCTCGACTTTAGAAGGATCAACTGAAATACCTTCGCCAGATATAACATGGCCAAGGAATTGGATCTATAAAGTATTCAAAGTAGATTGTCAAGCTTTTGTTTGAAACAAGGAACGCTTAAGAAATAGCTCGAGACAATATAAAGTTATACATGTCTGAGCCAGAATTCGCACTTGGAAAATTTTGCATAGAGTCTTTCGTTTCTCAATAACTCTAGCAATGGTCGTAGATGAATAGAATGGTCAGCCTCCGTTTTGGAGTAAATCAAGATATCGTCTATGAATACGATAACTGACTTATCCATCATTGGTCTACACACACGATTCATGAGATCCATGAACGCCGCTGGTGCATTTGTTAAACCGAACGGCATCACGAGAAATTCATAATGACCGTATCTTGTTCGGAAGGCTGTCTTTGGGATATCCTCATCTCTTACTTTCAATTGATGATACCCAGAATGAAGATCAATCTTGGAGAAATAACTTGCTCCTTGTAGCTGATCGAACAAATCGTCAATTCTGGGCAGAGGATACTTATTCTTTATAGTGACTTTGTTCAACTCGCGGTAATCGATGCACATTCGAAGAGTTCCGTCTTTCTTTTTAACAAATAAGACAGGTACACCCCACGGAGATGAACTAGGTCGGATAAATCCCTTTTCTAACAGTTCTTGCAATTGTTTAGACATTTCATGCATTTCTGCAGGCGCAAGTCTGTAGGGAGCTTTTGCGATAGGAGCCGCACCAGGAACTAAGTCAATGCCGAATTCGACTTGACATTCTGGTGGCACTCCAGAAATATCGTCAGGGAATACGTCTTGAAACTCACAGACGATAGGGATATCAGAAATGGATTTCTTATTATCTTGAGAGTTAGATGCAGACGAGACATAGCATATGTAAGACTCGTGACCCTTAAACAGATACTTGTGAGCTTTTTCAACAGTTATAAAGCAGTGAGCACATTTCCGCTTCTCACCTTTGATTTCCAACACTCGACCGTCTGAAGACTTAATTTTGATGATTTGGCGGTTGCAGACAATCGTAGCCTCGTTGTTCATTAACCAATCCAGGCCGATGATGACGTCGAACTCTTTCAACGGAATCGAGATAAGATCAAGGTTGAACACGATATTGTCAACAAGCAAAGTACAATTTCGGTATACAGAATAAGCCATAACATAGTTGTTACTGGATGTCTCAATATCAATCACGACAGGAAGCTTGGATGGAGATTTTGATAATCTTTGCGCAAAAGAAGTCGATATAAAAGAACGACTAGCACCGGAATCAAATAATACGCGAGCAGGGATTGAGTTAAGCATAAACGTACCAGTTACCACATCAGGGGTTTCCTTTGCTTTCTCGGCTGTTATCTGAAAAGCTCGAGTCTTTGCGGTTGGAGTTGCGGCTGAACTTTTCATTGTAGACCCTCCAGGTGACGATTGTGACTGAACTCGTTGCCCGCTACGACACTGATACATGAAGTGTCCTCGTTTTCCACACTTCGCACACCCAAGTCCTCCCTGAGGGCATTCTTCACTGCTGTGACCGATTCTGTTACACGCAAAAAAAGTGACGTCGTCCGGGTTACACAACCCCATGTGTGATTTTCTGCATCTCTTGTAGAATCGTGGCTCGTTCGTGAGAGAATAAGCTTGAACTTTCTGAGGCGAGTTGTGTTGTTGAGATTGCTGAGGTTGTGATTTATTTGGTTTGAAGAATCTGCCGAATCTCTGTTTCTTCGGAGGAGATGGACATGTCGGGTTCGCTGATGGAGCATAGAGCTGATCACCATACTCTAGATATCCCCTCTCGATCTGTCTGGCCGCTTCAACCATTTCCAGATAGGACTTATACTTTATCGCGCTCATTGGGTGTCGGTATCTCGGGTTGAGCCCTCCACGGAATCGATTCATCTTTCTTTCTTCAGTAGCTACTTGATACGAGGAGTAGCCGCAGAGTCGCGAGAATTCATGTTCATATTCGTCAACAGTCTTGGTTCCTTGAGTCAGCTGCATCAGTTGAACCTCCATTTTGTCTCGTTGGTCGATAGGGCAATACTTCGCATTGAACATGTCTAACAACTGTTCCCACTCTAAAGTTTGTATTACTTCTTCGCCATAAATGCTTCTCTGAGTCTTCCACCAAGCACGAGTAGCTCCAACAAATAACGCAGACGCATAGCTTACTTTCTTAGAATCTAAGCAGTCGGAAATTCTGAAGATCTCTTCAGTATAGCTGATCCAATCCATCGCCTGAATTGGATTAACTGTACCCTCAATGTTAAGGGCACCACTCGCTTTGAAATCTTTAAACTTACAGCCTTTCGGCTGCTCAATTTGGGCATTCAAGGTAGAGTTATCAGAATCAGATTTATTCTGAACTTGCTTTTCTTTTCTTTTATTCTTTTTATCTTCACGTTTCTTAGCTTCGGCCTCATCTTTGGCCTGAAACTGTTCTTGCATAATCTTATTTTGTTGTTCAGAATGTTGGGCTAAAAGTTGCATCATTTCAAACAATTGTTGTGGGGTCATGTTGTTGGGAATGTCACCTGATCCTTACATCTTAACTGAAAATTAAAATCATTTAACTATCAGTTTATAGACTTAGATCTGCGTACCCTTTTCCCATCCTAACAGTCTGTACATCCTATCTCAGTTCAAACCACCTAAATGATTGATACATATGTATTGCTTCAGTTTAAGACCAAGTAGTACTCACGTAATACTTGATTCACTCAAACTATGGGCTCTGATACCATCCTGTGAAGACCTCCCCTTACGGGGTGGTAGTCACGAGTCTAGGTCCCATGTCATGCAATACGATATCAACCATAACTAAGATAGAGTAATTAAGTGCGGAATATTAAATTACAGTACAAATTATTAGGATTTAAGTTTAATACAGATTACCGATTTTAAATTAAACTTATAAAGGGCACAAGTCTAATCTAATTCATGTCATCATATAATCAAGATAAATCTACCCAAACCATCATATTGTAATCTTCCAAGCAGTACCAAATAGGGTTTGCTGGGTAGAGGTATATGAAAACTCCTGTCTTGATCTTGTAAGACCTAAGTACTAGGTCCGGCAGGTGACTTTCCTTTATCTTTTCCTGTAAAAATGTGATGTAGCAACTGTAAGCAATGCTTAGTGAGTAAATAGATTTTCAAATTAACATGCATTGTCAAGCGGATCATAAGTCTAGTGTGATATGTCTTGGCTGCCGCTACAGCCCTCATGATTGAGACATAGAAGTTATAGAGTCGGATGATGTTCAAGCCACGCTCACGCTTAAATCGTGGGGATCAGCCACAAACTGGGCTAGCTACCAGTAAATCAACATGGCGGAACATCGGAGGTCATTACCAAGTTCAATAGAACTGGTGAAATAGCCAGGTCTAGAACAATAGACCAACAAGGCTAATCAAGCTGAATCAATATGTCAAGTATATGTGATGATGAAGCATACGTAATCAAAGTCATGGTAACAGTAATCTCAAAGCATTATCCGAAATGAACTGTAAATGCAATATCATGTGAAATGATGATCAAATAGCTATCATGTTCCACTGGGCAACACCCAACCATGGTGTGCACAGGTCACAATCCAGCTGATAATATGAATGTCAAATCAATATAACATCAACAATATGTCTCAACCGGAAATTCAAGCATGTTAAATCTGAATATCTATAACTCACAGATCTGGGGTCTTTATCAAACAGATGTAAAATCTGCCACCTGAGTTATCTCAGGATTTTATCTTTGTCAATCTGTTATCTGTCAATTCAAATCTTTGACCCGCTTTTAAATCTTTAAATCAATGTTCAGAATTTCACTGAACCTGTCCAGAATTATCATATCAATCTTATGTCAATATCATCATGTTTTATCTTTAAATCTTTATTTTATCTGAATTAGATAACTTGTTCATTCATAAATCTTTCTTTCATTCATATTCTTTGTTTATTAATATTCTCAAAAGATAAGTATATATATATATATATATATATATATATATATATATATATATATATATATATATATATATATATATATATATATATATATATATATATATATATATATATATATATATATATATATATATATATATATATATACATTCATATATATATATATATATATATATTCATATTCTTTGTTTATCTTGTTAATTTATGCGTCGTCCATGTGTTTTATTCAATATATTCGAATTTAGGGAGTGGGATTCGAGTTTATGCACCAAAGTCGAACATAGACTAAATTCGAAATACATAAATTCGAATCTAGGGTTAAATTCGAACTAGGGTTAAAGTCGAAGCCATTGTTTCGAATATAGGCCAAATTCGAACTCCAGGTCTCGAACTTAAGGGTCAAATTCGAATATATTATCGAATTTAGCTAAAAAATCGAGTTTGTTCCATGCATTTCGAGTTTGTTCTTGGCATCTCGAATTTGTTCATATTTTACAGCTTTAAAACATACATTTCTAAGTCTAAAATCATAAATATGCTAAGTATTAAGCCTAGGTTCGATTCTATTATACATAATCTATCAAAATCTTGTTAAAATTCAAGCTAAATTTGCTTTAATCACACGAAAAATGATAAATTCGAATTATTCTTCAAAACCGTAAGTAAGGAAATCAGAAAGACAACGATTCTTACCTCAAATTCGTACGAAATCACACATGTAATAGCTAATTCTTGTAGTACTCTTCGAGATCTTTCCGATGACGTATAGAACTCAATAATCGGCCGGTCGATTTAAGAGAAAACTAGAGAGAAGGTAGAGAGAGTAGAGAGAGAGAGTAAATGAGTGTTAATGATCCTTAATTAGGTTATATACGTCATCAAGTTATATTTGCAACTTAACCCACTATTACCTTTGTATCTTATATCTCTTTTATTTAATTATCTTTAATAATTTATTAAATCATAATTTAAATATTTATATAATTTAATTAAATATTTCATAACTTAATTAAATTACAATTCAAATAATGTAATACAATTACATTATTGGTTCGATAATCAGATAATTAAGTTTAGCTAAAGACTAGGTTGTTACAGTAAATCATGTGTTGCAATGTTAGGTACAGAAACAGCAACATTCTTTACCTCAGGAACCCACTTCTGGACAGTTTTCTTGGGTATCCATTTATGAACAATTATGTTAGGATGTGAATTGACTTCTTTGGAACCCTTTTCTGTCCAGACTTGGGAATCTTGTTCTTTTCTACACACATATGCGCATTAGTCTTGGAAAAAGATTTTGCATTCAAACCATAACAATCAACAAACTTTAATGACATCAAATCAGCACGAGAGTATGTAAGACAATTTTTAGTTGCTGAGTTATTACAGACATTTTTCCCTGAGGAACTATTCCTATCTGTAATACTACTATCTTTTATCCTCCATTCTTTTCGAAAATTGTCCTTTTTCCTTGAAATCTGCTTCTTTCTGCAAGCTTGCTTGGATGATCTTTTCACTAGATTATCTGACATAAATGAAGAACGAAAATTAGTCAAATTGGAATGTAAGGTCACCTTCCTACAGATCCTATCTTGACGCGACGCCGTCCAACGAGTAAGGAATCCTTGTTAGCGGTTTGACGGATAGACCACCCACACGAAACACGGAGACACACACGATGATAGACGAACAATAGAACGCCCCGACACGTGATTCTCTCCAAGAACAAACTCTCAAACACCTTGCAAGTTCGAGATCGCCTCTGCACTAATCCCTTATCGAATTCTGCAAAAGTTGTTAATTAAAATGATTTAACACCTAATTATAACACCTGATTCGAACTTGCTCTGGACAAGTTCGACCAAGCCCAAGGCCCTTCGAACTTGTCCTCCATAAGTTCGAACCAGACCTTTGAATTTACCTTTGAACTTATTCCTAGAACTTCTTCCTAGAACTTATTCTAGAACTTATTCTAGAACTTATTTCTAGAAATTATTCTAGAACTTATTCTAGAACTTAATTCTAGAAATTATGATAGTCTAGAACTTATCATGCAAATGTAAACATCATACACAATCATGATATCAATAACAAAACTAGACTGTTGTCGTCACACTGGATGTACCAACAGACTCCCCCTTGACGATAGCTTCTAGTTGTTGTTCATTGATCGCAATAGACTATCAGATTCAGAGACTATGAATACCGAAACTAGACAGCTATTGTCACATCGAGTGTATCAAAAGATGACTCCCCCTTGATGATAGCTTCTAGTACAGATTCATTACTCTATGAATACTGAAATCACATTTTCTTCTTTGTTATCCATGACTGCCTCTCCAGTTTCGCTGTCCTCACTGGTTTGTAGACTAACTTAGTCCATGTCCTACCAGTCAGAAGATTTATTCTAATTTGAAACACAGCTATTCTACGAATTCTTAAATTAATCTCTCAAATCTTGCAGAATGACCCTCCCTTCTGATAGTTTTTGCAAACACCTCAGCATAAGGATCGTCTTCCTAGATTTATAAAGTCCTTCCAAGCTAAATTCACACTTCAGAATCTGATTCATCATTTAGAGCAGATAACAGCTTCTCTAGATTTATCACATTCTGATCTTCATTCATAACACCTTCATCGAGTGACTTCCAATCAGGTATATCTTTAGGAATAAACGCTCAATCCTCAAGATCCTCCTGTTCTAAGTCATCTTCGAAGTCGAACCTCATTTCTTCTTCATCCAACCCTGACAATGCTCCGATCAGACCTTATCTTCAGTAACTTCTGTCAACTCTGAAACCTTGTCTTTTCCCTTGTCAGCAGTTATGAATACCAACTCCCCCTAAGGATCAGCAAGCTGAGCAAATTGTTGTCTTGAAAGATCTGCCAGCTCACTATTCGGGCCATCTTCTTTGACTTGCCAGCTCACTGTTCATGCCATCTTCTTTGACTTCTCTACAATTTCTCCCCCTGAGATGGACGATCTTTCAACAACTCCTCCAGAAGAGCCTCCAGATTTGCAATTTGCTGCTGCTGATCAGTCTCTATCTGATCTAACTAGCATTAAGATGTTGAAGTTCATGAATCGCCTTTGTCAGTTGAAGAATCTGTAATTTTGTAAAAACTCCAATTCTATATGTTAGTAGGACATTAAAATCCATTATTCAACGATAAAAATGCAAAGAAACTCTCCTTACTTACATTATTCACACCAAGCAATAGATTTTCACGCAATGTTTGTTTATTCACCAGAAATGCATCCTAGTAACTTTGACCTTTTTCATAATTAGAATAAAATAAAATAAAATAAAATCAATAAAATAAAAATAACGTAAAGGAAAATAAAGTTTGAATAAATTTAATTTTAATCTACTCAAGACTACATTTTAAAAATGTACAACCTAAACTAACAGAATATTTTTACGAGAAAGTCAAAGAAGGTTCAATCAGATAGCAATGTCAAACGCACTTTCAGTATTTCACGTTCACACTTAGGAATTTTTTGATTCCTTTGATTGTTTTTCGTGATATACATTCCACGTCGATTGTTGTATGATTTTCCCTTTAAACATTTTACACTTAGGAATATCCCTTTGCCTTTTTATTTATCAAGAAACTATCTTACGTGTCCCATACTTAGACATACTTTTATGATCAAGGCATACACACAATGATTTTAACTTTTTGGTATTGCAAATTTTCTTTAAAGGGCAAACGTCGGACATAGTTCTGTATTTACATATAACAGAGTGTCTTAGTTTGTCTTAAGGTTTATTTAAAGCTAGCAAGACAGCGGTGACAAGTCTGTACTATTGTACAACAGAGCAACTTATCTTGCTAACTCGAGTCAAACCAGAGGTAACAGGTCTGTACTTACGTACAACAAAGTGACTTGTTTTGACTCTCTCCTTGCTATCAAAATTTTCTTTTCTTTTCTTTACATTAAGATGTAACGGATGTGGCTATACATCCCCCAGAAAATTTGCATACCTCATTTAGAATCATTGTCTGTATGTCTCTAACATAAAAATTAAGACCATTTGGTCATACATCTAAGTTAATTACACACATGACTTTTTCTTGAATATTTTATTAGCTTTTGAGATTCACTTTGTGTATTATGTCTACCAACACATCAAACAAGAAAATGTATATCACTTAGAGTTTAAGGTGCAATATGTGTGAAAGCTAAACACTTAGAGGTTGTATCGACTGTGCTAATTTTCGTCACTTTAAACCTATGAATCTAAGACTTAACTCATTTTTCAATATTCTCTTTTTTTGAAATTTTTATGGTTTTCTCTCTTTTTTCTTTTGTTTTTCATAATTAAGATAAGATAATAAACTAACTTACTATAAAAAGAAATAAACTCTACTTAACTACTAACTTACTATAAAAAGAAAGAAAAAAATACTAAGGTCAAGTTACTCTGGATTACGCATGTCTTTTACTTGAACTAACAACTCAAAGCGTGACTTATCAAATGCTTTAGTGAAATGATTCGCATAGTTGTTATTACCAACATTGTTATATCAATTACCACACTTTACCCTTTTCCCGTAAGACTTCTCCACTTGGTCTAAGGACCCAATCAGCATGCCTGCTGTTTCGTCCTTTGTACCCCTGTCCTGTGTTGAGAGCAACCACTATCCATAAACCATTGGTTATTAGGACCTGTAGTTAACTCCTGCAGACTAAACAAGATAAATTAGTTATCACGGGGAACCCAAGCCATGGCTGACTTGGTAATACCATCCTCATCCACAAACTTGAACTCTTTCAAATACCCATCTCTCCTTTCAGGTGACTTGGGTTTTTGATTAAGAACCTATTGTGGAGTTGAGTGATTAACATCCATTCTCGACCTTTGGGTTGGTCTTTGCGGTTCAGCCTTGAATAATTTCTGTTATAGTACATCTCAGTTTGATACTTCTAGGCTCTAACTGGTGTCTTATGTCTATTAGGAGAATTAGACCCAACTAGAGTGTGACTCCTCTTAGGTGTATTATTCCTAATAATGGATTGGGGGCCAGACATTGATTGACTAGGGGATCTATTCGGTGAATTTTTCCTAAGTCCGTCATTTTGTCTGAGAGACACCGGTGATTGTCGACTACCTAGACGTGACATCACAATTGAGTTCTTCTCAGAAATTTGAGAACTACTCCAGCTCGTATCACTAGGCATTATTTTTAAGGTTTGCTGCTCTTGTTTCCCTATCTTTAGTGAAGACTCTGACTTTTTGTAGGGATAACCTGAAGCAACATGTCCTTTCTCATGACACTTAAAGCAAGACACCTTGTCAATAGATTTCTTATAGGCACTCTTTGACCTAGGTGTCTTACTAATGCCCTGATTGTTTGTATCAACAGCTTGGTTTAACTCCCCTTTGTTATTATTACTTACAGTCTTTTCTTCTTCTAGTTTTGGCTTACAACTAGACTGAACACACTGTACCATTTGCCTAACCTGAGGAGTAGTTGAAGATACTTTAAAAGACTCAGTTACCTTGACTACCTCTGATTTAACCATATCATTGGTCTCATCCTAAGGAGTAGGTACATGGTTGCTATTGCCTCATCAACCTTAGCCATAGACTCAGCTAATTCTATATCTTTAAGAGAGATCTCTTTGGTCAGTGACTCTATATGCTCATAAATTAGTTCATAATGACACTTTGTTCAATTAATTTGTCATTCAGAACTATTAAATCTTGAGCATCATTTCTCAGTTTGGCCTGAAGATCTTCCTTAATGTCTAATAACTTAGCATTATCTGATATTAACGATTGAATTTGAGCATTCATAGATGAATGTGTTTCTAGTACTAAAGTCAATTTATCATTCAAAGTAATACATAAAACACATAAATCATGAAAAGTAGAAAAGTTCAGAATTACCTTTTTCCGATCAGATTTGATGTTGGCCATCTGAGCTGCAAACTCCAACGTAGTCAGCTCCTCAGTAATTTCGAGCACCAAAGGATCTGAATCAGACTGCTGTGAATCCTCTTTCTTTTCCTCTTCTGCTCCCATATCCGATTCTGTAACTTCGGCCATGAAAGCCCTAGTATTTGCCTCATGATGTTTATTCCAATCATATGTTCCATCTAACTGTTTGTTAGACCCCACATTAGTAAGTAAACCAGCTACTGAACCCTGATTCCCTGAACTGGCTGAATACTGATGTCCCGAGTTCTGATGATTATCCATCTTAGGTCTTTGACACTCTCTCGCAAAGTGTCCCAACCCCTGACAGTTATAACACCTAACTTTTGACTTATCGAATCCTACATTGTTCACACTTAGATTTCTTCCTATTCTTTTCATGAACCTCTTCAATCTCTGTGTGACCATACCCAATTGTAGGTCCATTTGTTCCAAGTCATCCGGATCCACCTAATCATAATCTTCTTCCCATAGAGCTGGATCATATATTTTCCCTTGAATACAATTTCCGTAAGCTGCTACGAACGATGCTAGAAGCTTCAGTTGCTCCTCTGCACTTTTAACACTCATTGGCATGTTTGTGTATCCCTGAGACGATGATCCTAAAGTAGATGCCTGCGGCCGATCATCCGGATTTGAAAAACCTAAAAAGGCCCTACCATAAGATTCTTCTGCTTCTCTTGTTATGCCCTCTTGTTCTCCAGAATAAAATGTTGTGGCTTCAGACTTAGGTTCAGTAGAACTAGATGGTTTAGATTTACCAAAGTACATCTCAGGATCTTGTACCTGATCATACTCCGTCTCCTTCTTGAGCAACTGAAACTTGTAGGCCCTCGGCGTTCCAATGACTCCTTCAAGAGTAAGAGGCTCGTATTTCTCTTCATCTTGCTTTATGAGCGCTACGTACATCTCCCATTTCGCTGGTAAAGCATCAAGAAGTTTCTCAATCTTTTCTAATTTACGATACTCGACATCATGATTATCCAACTCAGTCAATAAGTGATAGAACCTAGTGATAGTCTAATCCAGCTTTTCGTTTTTCAATGCCTTGAAAATTGCGAACTGCTGCTTAAGCATCTCGGTTCTTCCTTTCGAACCCTCGGATTTCCCTCACACCGTTTCTCGAGTGCATCCGGCAACTCTTTCGCTGTATGATGATTCCTGAACGTGTGTAGAATCTCCTGAGGTAATGCCATGTGAATGATAGAAAACGCTCTGTTCTCAGCCTCATATAGTTTCTTGTCATCATCCTTCATCTTCTGATATGTAAGGACTCTCTGAAGACCTTCAAACTCGTGAGTATGCGGAATGTATCCCTCGTCGATACAGATCCACATCCGCATGTCATTAAAACGAGCAAAGTTGGCAAACCTATCCTTCCACCAGTAATAATCTTCCAACCTCATCAGCTTGGGTGGTGAATTTGCCTTACCGACTTCATGGTCCATTTCGATAAACTTTTGCAAACTGGTCATTCTTTCTAAATTTTTTGAATTAGAACTTAATTAATTTAATTTGAAATTAATTTAAATCAACCCTTTCAGACTTAGGTAAGTTCGAATTTGATTAATATTATATTCGTTTTCAATTAAATTCGAAATTCTGACAAATTTGAGGTTCCTGACAAGTTCGAAATCTGACAAATTTGGATGCTAGCAAATTCGAATCTCAACCAAATTCGAATGAAACCCTAAATTAAATTCGGGAGGAGCGTATTTTCTGACAAATTCGAACAAACCCTAATACCCCCTATATTCGAGCGCCGCAAGTTCGAAAAACGGCCAAAAGTTTGATTTTTTTTCAACTTTTCAGTTTAAACCAAAGTTTTTAGGACTAAAAACTACGATTTTGTAAGGTCTACCAAACACAGATCTATCTAGACGCGGAACCGTCAACGAGTGCGGAATCCTCGTTAACGGGTAGACGGTAACGACACTCACCAGGAACACGGAGACTATCAGAAGGCTGTACGAACTACACAAGCACGCACCTACGATCTAATTCTCTCCGAAAAGGCACTAACACTGATGATAAACTCGAAATCGCTTAATGCTTAATCACTCTCGAATTCTGCAAAAAGTCCGATATTATTTCGAGTCTATCCCTAATTATAGAGGCTAATTCGAGTCTGTCATAGGCCAAACTCGAATCCGGCCCAAGGCCCATTCGAGTTTGTCCCATCTGACACTCTCGAATCTGCCTTCATTCGAATCTAGGATCACATTCGAATCTGACACAGATTCGAATGTCAATCCTTATAGGATTCGAATCTGACTAACATGTATATGAAACTTATGTTTTTAACTTATGTTTGATTTTATCTTTGATCTTTATGTTTGCACTTCTTGTAACACGTTACATTAAGTTCAAACACACAAACAATAATAATTATCAAACCTATATAAACATATATATCAAAAACTTGTTAAACCACGATGTTTGATCACTTAGACTGCTATCGTCACACAGGGTGTACCAACAGACTCCCCTTTGACGATAGCTTCTAATAATTCACACATTTGATTAAGTACTTTGTTTATTATTTATTCAAACTGCTTCCAGCATACAAACCCTTTTCAACACACACTTTAACTACATTCTCATACTTTCTTGCCTCATCATCCATATGAGTATCACTTGAAATCTTATGAGCATATAGTATTTGTAGGTCATCTCTAGAAAGGTTCACCAGGTGAAGAGGATCATAGATTCTAAGAATCACCTTTTCTTCAAAATCTTCCATCACTGCTTCTCCCGTTTCACTCTCAACATACCACCAGTTCAGATTTTTTCATGATGTTCTGTGGCATAGGCTTGAGTGGCACCTTTCTCAGACATCTTACGGGTCTGTATTGAATCTTCATCCATGGACGCCCAGTTAGAGGATCAATTCGAGAATGATTCTCTACTCTTTCTCATATCCTTGGATTAAGCCGTTCAAACTTTCTCGACCTTCCCTCTTTCCTTATGATTCTGGCAATTATATCTGCGTAAGGGTCATTGCCGATATTGATTAGATCTTTCCAGGTTAAAGCTTTTATCTCAATCTTCGGCAGAGAATTGAATACTTTCAGAGATCTTCTAAGGTACTGGAGCCCATCTTTTCTCTTGATTATGAATAGCTGCAGTTCCCGATCAAAGAACCAGCTTAAAATGCTACCTGACAGTTTTCCAGTACCCGGCACCTTCATTTTCTTCTGCAGCTCTAAGTCCTTCTGCTCTGCCCTGAACCATAGCTTTCTTTTCTCTTCATTAGTCAGCTCTCTGGCAGGCTCTCCTATTGATGACTCAACATTTAAGGCAGCATTAACTACTTCTATATTCACAACATCATTTCCTTCTATAACATACGTATCAGTAATTGGATTTTGCTGAACGACGATCTCATTCGCTTCATCGTCTTCGTCAGCACACACCTCATCATCTGATCTCCAATCAACAATCTCTTCAGGAACAAATTCTCCCTCTTCTAGTTCCTCCATATCATCTTCAAAGTCAAAGACCAAATCCATCGGATCGTTGTCGAGATCCATAAGTGCATCAATCATCTCACTTATCTCATACTCTGTAGGTTTGGATGAACCAGCCTCTCCTTCTTTAGCTCCTGCTTGACTTGGCTCCCCCTGAGATTGAGCATCCGGAGCAGCAGAAAAATCTACTGTCTCATTATGTCTTTGAGTGCTGGGATCATTGCCTTGGTCATCTTCACTATCATCATCCCTCGGTCGCTCCACTTGATCACGACAGGATGTCTCCCCCTGAGCTTGTATATTTTTCATTAACTGCTCAACTAGGGAGCGCATCGATCTTAGCTCAGCTGACTGATCAGCGACAAAAGTCTTTAACTCTAAGTTCTCTTCCTGAACTTTTTCCACTATCTTTTTCAGATTGGCATTCTCGTTATCAAGATTTGCGTTATGAGTCTGAATCTCACTGATTGCCTTTGTTAGGCCTAAGATCTGGATATTTTGGAAGTCAACTCGAGCTTTTAGCTGCAGAAACCTTTGATTGTCGGCGTATGTGGATGAGGTTGATGGGATGGATTGAATTGGAGTTGGAATGATCGGCGATGGGATGTATGGTTCATCATGAGGTGGTGATGGTGGATTGGTGGTTTGAGGGTCTTGTGGTTGAGGAATTTGAGGTTGTTCTGCTGAAGCTGAAGAGGATCCTTGCATAAATCTATGACGCTTGTCCCGTTGCCTTGTTACTAATGGTGCAACCTCTTCTTCTTCAAAATCAGAGTCATCTGACTCTCGTGATGCTCTACGCCTTGAAGCTACTACATTTACTACCAACCTTGATCCATAAGTTCCCATTTGAACAGGAGGTTCTGTAGATATGGACTCTGGAGCTTCAACTTCTATCTCCTCCATATCTTCTGACTCAGTTGCTGAAGATGACAAGTCAGTACCAGTTTGCTCTGGTTCATATTCCTCAATTTGCCTAAAGACATCTTCTGCTCCTTCCGGATGCTGTAGTAACTGATCAACTAACTCTGCAGTTATTTCCTCATTGGCATGAGGCCCAGACGCCCAGATTTCTTCCAAAGTTTGGGCTATCTGCTCAGATTCTGGTGCGGCACTTGAAGGCCCTACTTCCTGTACCTCTGGCTGTTGACTTGTCGAAGGCCTAGATGCCTGAATTTGACTCGCAGATGGTCTTTGGCGTCTCCTTGGTGGCTGTGCACGCGGTTGTTGTCGTTGTTGTTGCAGTGGCTGTCTAGCTTGAACTTCCACTTCTCCTGCCTAGTTGGCATTATTTGGTGCTTCAAAGTTCCTATCAATTACTGCCCCAAACACCGGTTGTTCGACTGGAACTGCCAACCTTCCTCTATGCGAGGAGCAATCAGCAAAAATCCTTTTGTCCATCACCGCGACACTCTGAATCTCATTTTGCTGTGGCAAATTCGGCAAGAAGTGCCTGATGAGCATCATTTTGAAACGAGGATATAGCAGAAATTGTTGCTGCTCTGGAGCCGAGATTTGATGAACGAATTCCGAGAAAAACATTTGAGAAAAGCTGAAGGGCCGATTATATACTAAAGCGATCATCCCAGATTGGATCTTCGAGACAATATAATCAAAACCGGCTTTCTTGGCTGCAAAACAAACCATAAACACATGAGCCAAGAATCTCCATTGACCAATAAGCCCGCTCTTCATATAAGATGTCTTAGTAACATCTAAACTATAACCCATCCTCTGAAAAGCTGCTTGCCTAATACTTAATGGAAACTCAATAGGCCCAGACTCTTCTTCCTGAGATCCTAGCTGCAAAACCTGACGCAGCATATCAGCAGAAAACACCAATGGTTGTCCTGCTATCCTTGTTCTTAAAACTGTCGGGGTGACAGTGCAGTCAACTTGTAGATGCTCATAGAACTGTCGTACATAGGGAATAACAATTTGAATGTTATGTGACAAGGCAAAAGCGATCCTAGATTCTACTAGGAAATCCAACATTTGACGAAAGCCCTGCGCTTCAGGGATATGATGGTCTGGGTGAATGACCATATTATGCTTCGGCACGAAAACTCGAACAGCCATATCTGCAAAATAGATAAACTATTAGAATTAATAAAAATCAATAAACTTGCTTAAATTCAAATTTGTTTTATTCTGAACTTGTTTAAGTACAAAATCTAACACAAATGAATTTCTACAAGTTTAATTAAATTTAAATTGAATAATTTAAATAACATGACAGATTCGAATGGACAGATTCGGAGACATTGTATTTCAAGTTTGATGGCACACTCGAATCTAGTGACCGTCTCGAGTTTACTGACAAACTCGAGAATCGTCTGGAACAGATTCGAACCCGTCGGCCAAACTCATCACCAAAACTCATGATTTTAACCTTTTAGGACCTAGAAAATTACATTGCTTAGCCCTACTAGATACTATTCACAGATATATGCATTTAATTTGACTATTTATCGATCCAAACTTTGTAATTTTTGAAAAACACGATTTCGACCCATCAACCTTCAAAAATCGGTGATTTTGGCTTAAATGATGTATATAACTACATGAATCTTGTACAACCCAGTTGATTATACCTAGATGTATCAGTAGAATCGAAACACCAAGTAAGAAACTCGACAAATTGTCGTTTTTGTGAAAAACGATAGACTCGAGCAGGTAGATTCGAAATCGCCAATAGATTCGAGAGAGTAGATTCGAAAACAATAATGAGTTAATGACATTACTGTTAACCTATTTATACCACCTACCTTCGAGTCTATGGCCACATTCGAATCTACTGACAGATTCGAGGTTACCCCATTTTCGAGTTTAACCTAAACTCGAATTACCCAAACACTTAGAAAATTTCAAAAATTTTGAAATAAATTCAACTTTTTCAACCTTATTGTGTAACGTAATATAAACTATGCCAAATCTATTACCCTAAGCACAAGATTTTTCACGCAGTGTTTATTTTATTCAACTATGAATGCACCCTCAGCAATTTTTTTACCTTTTTCCTAAGTAAAAAGTAAAAAATAAAGTAAAATAAAATAAACTAAGATAAAATAAAATAAAAGAAAATAAGTAAAAATTAAATTTTAAAATTTTGACAAAAAATTTAACTTAGACTTAAACTATACTTATTAAAATTTACAACCTAAGCTAAACACTAAACAAAATATTTTTGATGAGTATAGTTAAAGAAAGGTTCAATCAGATAGCGATGCCAGATTCTCACTTTCAGTACTTAAACTTTCACACTTAGGAATTTTTGATTCCTTTGATTGTTTGTCGTGAAATACCCATTTAGCCGATTGTTGGTATTTTACCCCTTTAAACATGCTACATTTCGGAATAACCCTTGGCATTTTTATTTATCATGAAATTATCTTACGTGACTCAGACATAGACATACTTTTATGATCAAGTCATACAGACAAAGATTCTAACTTGTTGGCATTTGCAAACTTTCTTTAAAAGACAAACATCGAACACAGGTCTGTATTTTCATACAACAAAGTGTCTTTGTTTGACTTAAGGTTTATTTGTAAAGCTAGCAAGACAGCGGTGACAGGTCTGTACCGACGTACAACAAAGCGACTTATCTTGCTAACCGAATCTAAACAGAGGCAACAGGTCTGTACTTACGTACAACAGAGTTACATGTTTTCGACTCTCAATTTTGTATGATTTTTCTTTTCTTTCCATTTTAAGATGTATTTGATGATGCTATACATCCCTAGAAAGTTTGCATACCTCATTTAGACTCAAAGTTTGTATGTCTTGTACATTAAAAATTAAGACCGATTGGTCATACATCTAAGTTAGCGACACGTTTGACTTTTTCTTGAATATTTTATTAGCCTTGAGATTCTCTATATGTATAATGCCTACTAACACATCAAACTAATATAAAGTATAACACTTAGAGTTTAGGTGCATTATGTGTGAAAGCCTAAACACTTAGAGTTTGTAACGACTGTGCTAATTTTCGTCACTTTGAACCTATGTATCTAGACTTAACTCCTTTTCTGATATACTCTTTTTTTTTGTATTTTTATGATTTTCTCTCTTTTTTTTCTTTGTTTTTCATAAGAGATAGCAATAAAAGGAGATAACTTACTAACTTCCTAAAAATAGAAATTATCCTAAATTAGCAGACTTACTATAAAAAGAAAGAAATTCTACAGCTATAAAAAGAAATAAACTACCACTAAGGTCAAATTACTCTGGGTTGCGCATTCCATTTAGTTGAATTAAATATTCAAACCGTGACTTATCAAATGCTTTGGTAAATAAATCAGCATTATTATCATCCGTTCCCCCTTTTACCAATTTGATTAAGTTCTTTTCAGCACAATCACGAATAAAATGATGCCTTATGTCTATGTGCTTTGTTTTACTGTGTTTAACTGGATTATTAGTTATTGCGATAGTAGACTGGTTATCTATCCTAATTGGAGTTTGAGTGTAAGCCAAACCGTAATCCCGCAATTGTTGTTGTATCCACAGAACCTGTGAGCAGCAACTACCAGCAGCAACATACTCGGCCTCGCACGTTGACACGGCTACCGACGTCTGTTTCTTGCATTGCCAGGATACCCATCTCCCTCCTAGGAATTGACAACCTCCAGTTGTTGATTTGCGCGTCAAGCTGCATCCTCCGTAGTCAGAATCCGTGAATGCCTCCAACTCTAGATCTCCCTCCGCGTGATACCAAAGTCCCAGCTTCGGTTTCGACTTGAGGTATCGTAGAATCCGCTTCACAGCTTTCATATGCATCTCCTTCGGATTCGCTTGAAACCTAGCACAAATACACACAGTAAACATAATGTCAGGTCTTGAAGCAGTTAAATACATAAGTGATCCAATCATGGCCCGATATAACGTCGGATCCACATCGGTATCTCTTTCAGTACCCGGTCCGAGATTGTGATTCACTTGAATCGGCGTGCTGAAATGGGCAGTCAATTTTGTTCCTTCCATCCCGAAGCGTTCCAATATGTCATAGACATACTTCGTCTGATGGATAAACATCTCATCCTTCTTCTGGTCAACTTGTAACCCCAAAAGAAAGTTAACTCTCCCATTGCACTCATCTCGAATTTCGACTTCATCACCTTCTCGAAATCTTTGCACATCTGTTCGTCTGATGATCCAAAAATGATATCATCAACGTACACTTGTACCAAGATGAAGTGTTCTCCCTTCCTCTTAACGAACAGAGTACTATTTATCCTACCCCTTTCAAACCCGTTTTCTAATAGATGGTTGGATAGAGTCTCATACCACGCCCTTGGTGCTTGATGCAATCCATATAGAGCCTTATCTAAACGATATACTCTATCTGGGTATTTTGGATCTGTAAATCCGGGCGGTTGTTCTACATACACCAGCTCCTTCACTTTCCCATATAGGAAAGCACTCTTCACATCTAGTTGATAGACCTTAAAGCCCTTGAAGGAGGCAAAAGCTAGAAACAACCTAATGGCTTCCAGCCTTGCTACTGGCGCAAACACCTCATTGTAATCGATTCCCTCCTCTTGGTTGAAACCCTTTACAACTAATCTGGCCTTGTTGCGCATGACTATACCCCGATCGTCTCTTTTGCACTTAAAAATCCATTTGGTTCCTATTGCAACTTCCCCTCGAGGTAATGGAACTAACTACCAAACATCTAGTTTCCTAAACTGCGAGAGTTCTTCCTGCATCGCTTCAACCCAGGAGTTATCCTTAAGTGCCATTTGCACATTTTTAGGCTCTACTTGCGATATGAAACACGAATAGAGACAGGTGTGATATGCCTCGGAGTCGTTTATCATCGACAACAACACAGTGTTGTTATTTAAACTACTCCTAGTCCTCACACCCTCATTAGGATTTCCTATGATGCTTTCTATAGGATGGTTCTTGTTGATCCTAGAGGTCTCTATTTCGTCATCTCTTAGATTATCTCCTAAGTTAGATCCTATTTCACCTAATGGGGGAACGGCCTCAGATTCTACATTTTCCTCTTCGTGGACATTTTCCTCAGAGTTGGAACTTGTTGCCTGAGTCTGATTCTCAGTGGTAGGTGCTTCTGGATCAGCAGCTTCTGGAGATCCATCTTCAGTCGCAGTAGGCTCGGATGAGGATTGGATTGTAGTCCTCGGAAAGGTATGACCTTCGTCATTCAGATGTAACGTCGCCATGTCCTTTTCGAGTGTACCTGCATTTTCATCCAAAGGAATGTTAAATGACTCAAATAATTTATCATAGTCAAATATCCATTCCGGACCTGTTTGGGGTTCATGTGTATAACTTGTGACTTTAATGTTATACACAATTTCCACTGTACCATTTGTTTTGTTAAAAACCCGTTTGTTTGGTGAGTTCGGCACATAACCTAGGAAGTATCCTTCGTCAGCCTTTTCACCAAACTTCGGTTGATGTTTTGTACGCAATAGAGTGCATGGTACCCCAAACGGTTCGAAGCCAGTTAAATTAGGTGGCCATTTATTCAAAATTTCATAACAGGTTTTGTTCAAAGATTTGACAGTTAGGACCCGGTTTAAAATGTGACATGCGGTATTCACTGCCTCCCTCCAAAACATGGTAGGAAGCTTTGAATCCGACAACATAGTCCTAGCTGCCTCAATCAGTTTCCTGTTTTTACGTTCGGCCACCCCATTTTGTTGAGGCTCATATGGTGCACTAAATTGATGCACTATGCCCTTTGATAGGCAATATACACCAATTACAGTGTTTTTGAACTCCGTTCCATTATCACTACGTATCCGTTTAACCCGTGTTCCGTAGGAATTCTCCACTTGGTCTAAGAACCCGATGTGCTTGGAAGCCGTCTCGTCCTTTGTACCTAGAAAGAAAACCCAAGAAAATCGTGAGTAATCGTCAGTGATAACCAAACAATACCAACTACCTCCTATACTCCTTTTTGTTGATTGGTCCGAAAAGATCCATGTGCAACAAATCGAATGTTGAGGTGATGGAGTTCTGCGTCTTGGACTTGTGTGTCTTCTTATGTTGTTTGCCCTTCTTGCATGGTAGACACTTGTCCTCGAACTGAAAACTCTTCATAGGCACACCTTGCACCAATCCATTTTTCGTTATGTAGTTCATCTTTCTTAGGTGCAAGTGAGCCATGCGTCTGTGCCACAATACTGATTCCGTCTCCGAAGCTTTGGATAATAAACAGATTGGCCCCATCGAAGTCTCCGGCTTGTTCATATCAAGCATGTACAAGTCATTCTTCCTTGGTGCCCGCATCAATACCCATTCTTCAGGAATCTTGAAACCCGGTTTTAGCACTAACGCTTCAGTGTCAGTGAACAACACTGAATTCTTCTTGTCACAGATTTGAGATACACTAATGAGATTGTGAACCAGTTTATCAACGTGATAAACTTGGTCCAACTTGATCGTCCCATTAGTGACCACTCTGGTACCCGTGATGTTTCCTCCCTTGTTTCCCGCGAATGATACAAATCCCCGATTCCCACCCTTGAAGTCTGTAAGGAGACTTCTTTCCCCTGTCATGTGCCTGGAGCATCCACTGTCGACGAACCATTTGTTGTTTGGACCCGTGGTGATCTCCTGCACATGAAAGAAAATAGGTTAGTTATCACGAGGAACCCAAGCCATGACTGACTTGGTTATACCATTCTCGTCCACATACTCAAACTCTTTCAAATACCCATCTCGCCTTTCAGGTGACTTGGGTCGTTGAACAGGAGTTTGTTGTGTTGCCGAGTGATGTAAATTCACTCTCTGGCTTTGAGTAGGCATTTTTTGTGGAGCTCTTGAATAATTCCTATTATATTGCATTTCAGATTGTGATCCCTGAGCTCTTACCGGTGTGTGATGTCTAATAGGAGTGTGTGACCTAGCCGGAGTGTATGCTCTGCTAGGTGTTGTGTTCCTATACTGTTATTGAGGTCCAGACCTAGATTGATTTACGACTCTGTTCGGTGAACTAGTCCTAACTACTTCCTTTGGTCTAACCTTTACCGGTAATTGTTTCACAACTTGTTTTGGTGCAGCCTGCACAGTTTTCTCGGTACTCTGAGAACTACTAGTGCTCGCCACATTTGTTGAGGGCTTAACAGGTGTTGGCCTCACTGTCTTAGGTGTAACTTCGTTTTTCCTAAGCGGACAGTTAGAAGCAACATGCCCCTTTTCATGACATCTAAGCAGGACATCTTATCTATGGACTTCTTGTGTGTGCCCTTAGACGTAGGTGTCTCACTAGTGTCCTGGTCCTGTTGAACATCTATTGCGACTGTCTCATCGTCCTGATCATTAAAATCAATTTTTATGTTTTCCTGCAGGTGTTTCACTGGAGGAAGACACAAATTTAACTTTCTTAACCTTGACGGTTGTGTCAGTCACCTTAGGTGTATTTTCTACTATAGGCTCAGATATAGGTGTAGGTATGTCCTCTAAATCTACTGATTTATCAGTTTTCTCCTAAGGTTGAGGCACGTAGTTTGCATTAAAAGGTGGAGGAATTTCATGAAATCCTAGACCTACAGGATTTTTAGATTGACGTTGAGCATCTAAAACTTTCCCGAGGTTCAGGCTTGAATTCCTAAACTTCTCTAGCTTACTATTGGCCTCTGCTACCTTTACCTTTGTTTCAGCTAGCTCTATGTCTTTGTCCTTAAGATTTTTGGTTAAGGCCTCTACATGCTCATACATAAGCTCTAATCTAACACACTGTTCACTCAGTTTGTCTTTCAGAACTATTACATCTTGAGCATCAGCCTTAAGTTTTTCCTTAAGATCTTGCTTAATGTCGTTTAGGCTAGCGTTATCAACTTTTAGAGACTCATTTTGAGCAGTTATGTTTTTATGTGATTCTAAGACTAGATTCAACCTATCGTTAGAATTAACACATAACACACATAATTCATGAAAAAGAGATAAAGTCAGACTAACCTCTGCGTTATCAGATTCCACGTTGGCCATTTGTGCGGCAAACTCCAGAAGCGTCTGATCATTCGTCTTCTCCACCCACATTGGACTGATTTCCCTTGTGGTCTGCTCTTCCCCTTCACATCCATTCTCCGTGACTTCAGCCATAAAAGCCCGAGCATTTGATTACGGATGTGAACTCCAGTCGTAAGTATCATCTAGCTGTCTGTCTGAAGTGACGTTCGATAATAGACCAGCTAGATTGGCTTGACCGGCAGACGAACTCGGAAGGTATCGTTGTTGGGACTGATTCTGAAACTGTCCCTGATGCTGACTCTGCCCTTGGTACGTATCTACCTTCGGTCTCTGACATTTTCTGGCGAAGTGCCCCAGACCTTGACAATTGTAGCACTTGACCTTGGACTTATCAAATCCAATTCCTTTATTGTTCATCGTCAGATTTCTCCCAGTTCGTTTGATGAATCTTTTAACCCGTTGGGTTACCATGGCCAGTTGCCATTTAAGGTCCATCTCCTCAAGATCGTCAGGGTCGACCTGATCATAGTCTTCATCCCAGAGAGCAGGATCGTTAATTTTCCCTTGAACGCAGTTCCCGTATGCAGCCACAAATGAAGCAAGCAAGTTCAAATGTTCTTCTGCTGATTTTGCGCTCATGGGCATCTTAGAGTAGCCCTGAGATGTTGATGCCTAAGATGCTTGAGGTAGCTGTTCTTCCGATCTTCCCAATCCTATGAACGCTCTGTTCAGTGTGTCATCAGTCTCTGCTGGTGACGTCGTTTCTCCGGTGAAAAACGTTGTAGCAGTCTTCAGATCAGCTGCGGCTGAAGGTTTTGTTGATTTTCCAAAATACATCTCTGGATTCTGGACTTGTTCGTAATCCGTTTCGGCCTTAAGTAGCTCGAAATGATATGCCCGCAACGTTCCCACAATATCCTCCAAGGATTGTGTATAATACTTGTCCTCGTTAAGCTTTATCATTGCCACATACATAGCCCATTTGGCTGGTAAGGCATCAAGAAGCTTATTGTTCTTCTCAGTGTCATTATACTCAATCCCATGACTTTCAAGCTCTGTCAGTAGATGATAAAATCGGGTGATAGTATCATCCAGTTGTTCATCCTTCAAAGACTTGAAAATAGCAAACTGTTGTTTCAACAGCTCCATACGCTTTCTTCGAACCCTAGGATTACCCTCACACCTTTTTTCTAGCGACTCCCAAAGTTCCTTAGATGTCTTTTGAGTCCTAAATGTGTGTAGTATATCCTGAGGCAACACCATTCGAATTATCGAGAAAGCTCTGTTCTCGGCTTCATACAGTTTCTTATCATCTTCCTTCATCAACTGATATGATAAGACTCTCTGACGGCCTTCAACTTCAGAAATAGGTGGAATGTATCCTTCGTCAATACATACCCACATGCGCATATCATTGAAACGCACAAAATCGGCAAACCGATCTTTCCACCAGTAATAATCCTCGAGTTTCATCAGCTTAGGCGGAGTATTAGCCTTCCCTACCTCATGGTCCATTTCTAGAAACTTTTGAAGATTTGACATCTTTTTCAAAAGTAATTGAATTGAACTTAATTAATCTAATTCGAAACTAATTTGAATTAATTCTTTCGACTTTAGACAGATTCGAAGATAATTAATTTTAAATCTATTTGGGATTAAATTCGATTAAATTTGATAATTCAACTAAATTCGAAGATGATGACAGATTCGAAAGCCTCTAAACTCGAAGGTCAATCAAACTCGAATACTTAGCAGTTTCGAAGCACTATTCGACTCTTAGACTAAACTCGAAATAAACTCGAATGATAGCAGACTCAAGACCCTAATCGACTTTAGCACAAACTCGAATTAGATTCGAAAACACTCTGTATCAAACTCGAAGGAGCAGATTTGGTTAGACTCGAGACTAAGTGTAACCCTAATTACCCCTAATAGATTCGAGCGCCGCAAACTCGAAAAACGGCTAATACTTTGATTTCTTAACGTTTTGCAGATTAAATCAATATTTCCCGGATGACAATTTGCTAGGCTCGAAGAACACGAAAAACAAAAAGATGAGTGAAAAACCATCCAAAAGCGTCAAGAAACCTAGGATATATCTAGATGAACACGAAGAACACCAAGAACACCCCGTTGGCTCGGATACCACTTGTAAGGTCTACCAAACACAGATCTATCTAGACGCGGAACCGTCAACGAGTGCGGAATCCTTGTTAACGGGTAGACGGTAACGACACTCACCAGGAACACGGAGACTATCAGAAGGCTGTACGAACTACACAAGCACGCACCTACGATTTAATTCTCTCCGAAAAGGCACTAACACTGATGATAAACTCGAAATCGCTTAATGCTTAATCACTCTCGAATTCTGCAAAAAGTCCGATATTATTTCGAGTCTATCCCTAATTATAGAGGCTAATTCGAGTCTGTCATAGGCCAAACTCGAATCCGGCCCAAGGCCCATTCGAGTTTGTCCCATCTGACACTCTCGAATCTGCCTTCATTCGAATCTAGGATCACATTCGAATCTGACACAGATTCGAATGTCAATCCTTATAGGATTCGAATCTGACTAACATGTATATGAAACTTATGTTTTTAACTTATGTTTGATTTTATCTTTGATCTTTATGTTTGAACTTCTTGTAACACGTTACATTAAGTTCAAACACACAAACAATAATAATTATCAAACCTATATAAACATATATATCAAATACTTGTTAAACCACGATGTTTGATCACTTAGACTGCTATCGTCACACAGTGTGTACCAACAGATTTCGACCAAAATGATGAATTAATATGAACTTTTCCCCGTTATCTTGCTTGTAAAACTCGAAAAAATTAACCAAAAAGAAATTTTTCCATCCAAAAACGCCAAGAAACCACAGATGTTGCTTGTGAACACGAAGAACACCAAAAACACCCTAATGTCTCTGATACCACTTGTAAGGTCGCCTTCCTACGGATTCTATCTTGACGCGACGCCGTCCAACGAGTGTGGAATCCTCGTTAGCGGTTTGACGGATAGACCACGCACACGAAACACGGAGACACACACGATGATAGACGAAAAATAGAACGCCCCGACACGTGATTCTCTCCAAGAACAAACTCTCAAACACCTTGCAAGTTCGAGATCGCCTCTGCACTAATCCCTTATCGAATTCTGCAAAAGTTGTTAATTAAAACGAATTAACACCTAATTCGAACTTGCTCTGGACAAGTTCGACCAAGGCCAAGGCCCTTCGAACTTGTCCTCCATAAGTTCGAACCACCTTTGAACTTACCTTTGAACTTATTCCTAGTACCTATTCTAGAACTTATTCTAGAACTTATTTCTAGAACTTATTCTAGAACTTATTTCTAGAACTTATTATGATAGTCTAGAACTTATCATGCAAATGTAAACATCATACACAATCATGATATCAATAACAAAACTAGACTGCTGTCGTCACACCGGATGTACCAACATGGAATAAGCATTATTCAGCAAAATTTTCTTACCATGAGAAGAATCTGAACTCTTTGCTTTTGTAACCTTGGAAGATGATGATTCGTCTTTTTTAAATGTTGAAGGATCAAAGGTATCTTTTGCCTTATCCTTGAGTTGCAAAACAGGTGTTGAAACTGATTCAACCTTGAGAGTTGCAGGTACTTGTTTCAAGATAATTACTGGTCCCTCGGTTTATCAATGTTTTTTTCATGAAGAGATTTAATAAATGTATCAATCATGACAAAAAGTTCATCTAAAGGATAGACCTTAGAGTTCATGAACAGATCAAATTCCTTCTCAAGTTAATGGTATCAGGGGGGAACTGAAGTTTGCTGAGCAGGTTGAGATTTGAGTCCAGGCTGCTTTGCTAGTTTTAATTCTAAGTCATGAATTACAGCTTGGAGCTTAATATGTTCTTCCTCAGAACATTTGATTTTCAATTCAAGATCAGAGTTTATCTTCTCAAGAACTGAATTAGGAATGTAAGGCTTTTGAGGAATAATTATATTTTTAGATAGATCTTTATCAGAATAAGTCTGAATAAAATCTTCTGTTTTTGGTGGATTTTTATAACTTCCATTAAGAAGGTTATAATCCAACTCAAGTTTCATTTATCCTCTCTCAACCGTTTTAGATCTTCCCCTGATTCCACTTCTTCTGATGCTTATAAAAATACCATTTTTAATCCTAAATTCATGTATCTTTTATCATATAATGTTGGAGAACACGAAACTGCTTTCGTAAGATACTTAGGATTGTCATAACCAAGACCAACTTTGGAGTTACAAAAATCAGTATCCTTTGGTTGATTTAAGTGGATCGTTTGATTTGTTTGACCTCTTTTTAAGAATTCATCTTCTAAGGTTTTTATTTTCTCGTAAAGCTTAGTTCTTTCTGCAAAGATTAAATTAAATTTTATAGAAATATTAGAAGATTCTAATTCAGCTAATTTAAGTTTCTCAGTTAAGTCAGTAATAATGCTACTCAGTTTCTTATTTTCAAGTTGAAGATTATTGAATTTTCTACCATAACAGACGCAGATTGTAAAACAAATGCCTCAACTTTGGAAAATTCTAACACTAACGCTTGCTCAAATCTCAATTTGTTTTCCAAAGAATGGACATTCTTTTTCTCGGCTTTCGATGACTTTTCAGAACGTTTAAGCATGTAAGCCATTTGAACTAACTTATTTTGAAGCTCACAAGAGTTATCATTATCTGAGTCAGGATTAGAGTCTACCTCAGGTGGCTAAGACTATTCTGAAGTATCCGAATCAGATCCATCATCCTCTTGAGTTATACTGTTTTGTTCTCCTCCTGTAGCCATCAGTGCTACATCTTCTCTCAGTTCAGTCTCTGAATATGTATCATCTTTCTTTTGTGTTTCCTATTCTTCATCTGTCAGTCCGACCCAGACTTTGTCTTCAGCAATCAACACGGACTCGCTTTTTTCAGATTCTGATATATTCTGAAAAATTTCTGACTTGAAGCAGATATGCGCATCCTCATCCAGAATGTCATCGTCGTCGAAGAGTTGAAACCAGTGATCATCTTCTACCATGTGGGCCTTCCTGGCTTCCTTTTGTTTAGCCAACAAAGCTTTACAAGTGTAGTATTCAGAATTATTAACTATAGGTTTTCGACATTCCCGGGCATAGTGGCCTGGCTTGACACAGTTATAGCATTTCGGTTCGTCATCCTTCTAGACAGGCTTCTCTGGCAGATCATATTTCTCATACTTCTTCCCACTACTCTCTTCGGTCTTGTCATACCTCTCGCGCTTTTCATATTTGCGAGATCCAGTTTTATAACGCAGCTTGTTATTTTTCGACTTGCGATAAAACTTCTTCTAGAATGCTTTCGTCAATAGGGCCATCTGCTTTTTTTATATCTTCAAATTCAGGGTCTGCTGAAGAGTCAGATGAATCAGATTCCGATGAACTGCTCACCACCAATAGCTTCTCCTTCTTAGATTTGTACTTGTACTTATCGGCTAGGAGAGCCATGGATCCATAGTTGCTTTCTCTGCTTGTTTCCTCCCTGAAACTTTCCTGAGAACAACCTCCTTATAGTTGTTCAGATTCTCAAAGACCACGTGAATATCCATATCATCAATGTCATTGGTCCGTTGGATAATCATAGTATATTTATCCCATTCAGTGTTGAGGATATTCAAAAACTTGAAATTTATGTCCAAGTTTGACTTTGTTACCTCGTTCCTCTTCATTTCACTAAAAAGATTGATGAATCTGAAGTATGTATTTTCTACCAGTTCCCCTTCTCTAGCCCTGAAATTCTCAAACGACATCAGACTGTTCCTAGCTCTATTCGTGGCAGCCTTGTTAGAAACTCTCATCAGTTTACAAACCTCATCCCAGATGGATTTGGCAGTGGTGTTGTTCGTGATACTAATATATATGTCATTTGGAATGGATAGTAGCAAGAACTTTCGGGTTGTCTTGTAACCAAATTTCCTTCTCTTTTGAGCCTCAGACAAATTGGCATTTGTAACTTCTTCAGTCCTCTCTGGACCTGGAGGGTTACCATTAGGAACAGCAGGAATGGTGACATAGAACCTTGAAGGACCGTCAGTTAGTGATTTTAGCATTTCATCAGCCAAATCTTGAAACCTTATGAATTCAAGAAACCTCTGTATAAAATAGGAGGTTTGGTCTATGTTCCCATTGCAAGAGCGTCCTTAGACATTTTGAATTGCATATTTTGATCTTCTAAGATCTTGTATGGAATACTGAGTGATTTAGTGAAGTGAATTGAGTGAATCTTGATTGAAACTGGATGAAACTCGAATTGTGTATGATAAATCTCGCAAGAAGTATAAAAAATCTTGATGAACCCTTGGTAAAACTCGAAAAAAGTGAGATGAAACTTGCAATGCTCTTTGTGAAACTTGAATTGAGCTTTGACAAAACTCGAATGTCAGTTGAGAAAACTCGAATGACTTATACCACAACTCGAAAAGCACTTGATGATACTCGGATGAAGTATTATCAAACTCGGTTGACACCCTATCAAACTCAAATGAAGTGTTATAAAACTCGGATGATGCTTTGGTAAATTTCGAGTAACACTACAATTTTTTATAAGCCCGAGATTTAGCAGTTATGAACAAAACCAAATGTAGATCCACAATTTTTGATAAAAATTTCACGAATTGAACCCAAAATATCAGTGTAGATGCGTTTTTAAAAGAAAAACACTTTTTGTGAAGTGACTTTGGCTAATTTCAAATTAAAAACCCAAATTAGTAAAAAACAGTAAGAACACGCATTTTTCGAAAAAATCAGAAAAATCTCAATTAAATCATGTATGATTGGAGATGAGATTTGTGACTGATATTAATGGATTCGTGCTTTGAAACTCTATACTCGATGAAAAATACTTTTTTAAACAACACAGAATTAAAAACCCAAGGAATTTTCAGATTTTTGAGAACTTAATTTCGATATGAACACTTCGAGCAGAAAAAAAAACCAGATTCAAAATCACTCAAAAAATTGCCATGTTATGCTTTGGTACCAACTGTTATATCAAAATCTATATGTAATTAAGATCAAACAATAGGAACAAACATATAATCAAATCTGACCAAATGATTTCATTAAGAGAAAAGGAATTGTTACATGAAAATGGTGATTTCTCTCTGTGAAACTTTTGCACTTTTCTTGCACGGAAATCTATGGAACTTCTATTCTATTAACCACCGCCTAACATATTTAAAGTATTCTATCTATTACAAGAATAGGAATGTTACAATAATCCCCCCCCCCCCATCTTTACATTCATAAACAAAATAATAACTACCCAACACTAAGAGCTTCAGCTTCTGCAAGATCTTGTTTGAAGTTACTTGTAGAAGAAACATCAGTATTGGCCATCAGGCAGTTGTTGTCTTACTCATCAGAGAATGAGTCGGAGTCTTTCCAATCATAGGTTTCAGCCATCAGTCCCTTCTGTTTGTTAGAAGCCACAGAGTCTTCCAACTTTTTCAGCTTAGCCATGGCTATAAGATATTTAACCCTATAACCATCATCCATGTTTGTCTTGTGAGGTTTGGATGATGAGCCAACAGGTTTGCGCACACAGTCTGCACCTATATGACCAGCTTTGCCACATATAAAGCACTCAGCCTTGGACTTGTCAAATGCTTTCTTTTTTGTAGAACTTGATTTCCTTTATGACATTCTATTTCCAAACTTTTTCTTGTTAAAATTTCTGACAAGCATGGCAATCATTTGTTCATCATCAAGTTCACCAAGATCTTCACATTCCTCTTCTTCCTCTGAGGTGACCTCCAAGTTATCATCAGCCTGTGAATTAGCTTGTGTGAACACATCACACACCTGATTTACAGGTTGCCTCATATTAGCCACTAAGGCTGAACCACTCTTATACTTTTCCAAGGCATTTCTCATATGCAGCCTTGATTATTCATCATTCAGCAAGGACCCATAGAGGTTTACTAGATCCATGCTTCTGATAGTACCTGAGTTTCTAAAAATAGTTGAAAAATAGTTCCATTCCTCAGGAAAGATGTCTAAGAACTTGTTTACCAGGGTTAAACTGTCCTTAGTGATCCCAACAGCTTTGAGATCATTTATTAGGGCAGTGAACCTGTTGTAGGTTATAATGAGACTTTCCTTAGGCTTAGCAAAGAATAGTTCATATTGTCTAACAAGGTTGTTAATCTTATTATCCAATTTGATAGTGGGACCATCATAGACAATACATAGAGTATCTCACATTTCTTTGGCAGTCTTCATCTTCTCAACCTGTTTGAACACATCATCAGGGAGAGAGATTACAAGGTTGTTCCTGGGTTTTGCATCAAGGGCCACCAGTCTTATCTCCATCAGTCTATTGAGCTTTTGCTTTTTCAATGGTCCTAGCTTCAGGATTAGCACCTTCTGCAGATCGAGTAATGGTAGTAACAGAAGTTAGGGACCTTCTATTTCTATTTCTGGAAGTTGAACATCCAGCTTTTCAAGGTACAACATCATTATGCATTTCCAACCTAAGAAGTTTTGATGATTAAACTTAGGACGTTTGGCCATAAAGCCATTGTCATAGTAGGAAGAGGAGTTTGAAGCACTGTTGTCCATGGTGGGAAATGGGAAGTTATGAGAGATCTAGAGATGACACACACTCTAAACTGTTTTGATACCAGTTATAGGTCCCAAAAGGTTTTTCAAGTATGTTTAGAAAGGCTATAGAGGGGGGTGAATACAACTGCTTATTTATCACACTTTTTTTCTCAATGTTTGTACGTATATATTAACACTTGTTAAAATTACAAACAGGTTTGGATTGCGGAATGATCCAAACTGAGATGACAGAATGAAACAATAGACTTTAAACTAATGAAGACTCACTCGGAGTAATTACAATGAATTGACTCATTAAGGTTCACTCACTGTTTACACAAGACACAGACATATCAGCTTCGAGGTTAAACAACTTAGACACACTCAGCTATTTTACTCTAAGTTGGAACAGAACTTGCATGTATGAAAAACACACTTTGCTTTGAAATACACGTGTTTGTGGATTTCTCTCTTGATACTCTAATTCCTTAAAAGCTTCTCTTTCATACTCATACACAGAATCCTAGTGAAGCGTCTTCATTGGTTGTAGAGAAAGTGGGAATGTCTTACAAAAAGACAAGATTACATTTCTGCATAGATCTGACAAATCAGGCTTTGTCCACTTGTTGCAGATGCTTTGTCTTTTCCTTTTGGTCTCTATCATCCACAGCTTTACCTTAAAGAGGAAAGTCAACTTTAGACCTTTACTCTTCCTTGTAATGCTATTTTGATATAAGAAATGATCTGTCACCCATTTCAGATATCCTCTTTGTCTTCATGCTTTAGAATAGCTTTGGCAGAACTGGCAGTTTCTGATTTTCCACTTTGTCTTGAGTTGTAGATTGATCTTTACATTCAATACTTTGCATGAGGACATGGAAACAAATTCCATAAAGTGTAAAACATTTTCACAAAGAACAAGTCCTGTTTACAAAGAACAAAACACTTACTTGAGTCAAAATTGTTCAACAGACATGAAGAGCTTAGACGGAATCTGTCAAACCTGTCCAACAGTTATGGACAGCTTTGACAATCTGCCAAGTTACAACTAATGCAACAGTGTGAAACAGACTTAAGCTACTTTTGCAAATCACTTATCAGGTTTAAATAAGGCATTAAAAAGCCTTACATTCTCCCCTTAAGTGTATCAAACATGTTTGTTAGAAATCTCCCCCTACGATATAGAACATGTTTGATTGAGGCCTTTTTGTGCCTAACATGTACCTACCCATCCCAAGCTCAACCCAACTAGACATCATATCTTACTCTCACCCATCCTAACTCACCTATATCTACATATGCATACCCACCCCATACTACCCCTTTTCACCCACCCCAACGTGCCCCATCCTTACCTACCATATCTACCCACCTACCTTACCCCCACCCATCCCACACCAGATACACATTGTGTCCTACCCTCATCCATCCTACGTTACCCACATCGACCTATACACACACATCCCACACTACCCCTTCATATCTCGTCTCATCCAAGCACACCCTACCCACCTACCCACCCTTACCTACCTCCCTACCACACTACCCCTATCTACACTTTGCCCACCTTTTAACACACTCTACCCTACTACTTGTACACCTACTTAATTTACCAATATCATTACACCTTTATACAATTATCACTAATGAAATCACTATTCATAAGTGGGTTTTGCTATTTTGTTCCTCTCACATCAACAAAGAAAAATAATTTGTAAATGAGCTTTGCTAAAATGTGCTAGAGATGGAAAAGTAAGTATTAATTTTATTTTATTGTGCTAAAATGCACTAGAAGAAGGTTGTGTAAAACACTATTTAGTGGTGGGATTTGCTTAAGTGTATTTATACATATTTTATTATTAATAATATGTAAATTATATAATGAGAATGTTTACATGTTCTTATATTTTTTTAATTTAAAATTTAATTTATTTAAATACTAATTAATTCTTAGACATTTTGAAAATAAGATTTATCTTGGTTATAATAATTTTTGGTTTTTAATAATTTAGTGTTTTATAATGCCTTATTTTGGTATCTTTGTGTTTACTTAAAAATCAACTTTTTTTATATTCACTTTAACATAATATTTGATTAATTCTAATTAGTTTGTAATGTTTAGTTTATTAAATATTTATTATATTGATAACATTATTATTTAAAATATTGACCACACCAATAAAAAAATTTAAGAAAATATTTTGCTTTACTATATTATTAGTTTATCGTCATTTTCGGTTATATATCATAATTTTTGTTTATTGTAATAACTACGATAGATGATAAATGTGTGTTTTGTAGCTAATGTTATGTGTGTGTGTGTGTGTGTGTGTGTGTGTGTGTCTATATATATTTGGTTGGTGATTAGTTTTTTCTCCAACCTATTCAATTTATTTATTTTATTTTTTAATTTTAATTAATATAATTTTAATAGATCTTTTTATCTTTTATGTTAAATTATTATTAAAAAATTTATAAATAAAGTATGATTTAATCGTTTAAATTGTATCTATTAAAGTACAAAAAATACATAGTTATACATCTGTCGCAACGCGCGGACACCATATAACTTGTTTGACACATTTGCAAATAAACAAGATTTTACAAATAATTGAATTTGAATTCCTGCTGTTCAAGCGTAGTCCGGCGGGATTTGACGTTGGAGCCGTTCCTTATCGTTCCCGGACTCGGATCATAGCTGAAACAACAGGAGAAACTCGTTAGAAGCGGACCCAGGGCCGGAGCCCCAGAATCCACCTCCGACGATCAAGTCAGATTTACAAAATTGGGGAATAAATAACCATATGATTAACTAAAATTCAGAATCATAGAGACGTTAATAATGCAGTAATATAAGTATATAATCACTTGACTTACATTAGCTGAAAACAGTACCAAAAGAATACTAGATCTCAATCCATTACCGACCAGTGCTTGAGTTAGCTGCTGGTGGTTCGTGGAAGATGCACGAAGTAGAGGCGGTGGAGGCAGATCGCAGAGGGAGAGGGAGTAGCAGCGATGGAGTGGTGGTGTTGGCTCTGTGGTGACGGCGATGCACCGGTCAGCGGCGGTCGAGGTAGAGAAACAGAGACTGACGAGTGTTAAGAGGTGTGCGTGAACGCCGAGAGGGATATGTGAGGATGAACGGTGGTGACGGTGAGGGTTTGGGCGGCGGCGGCACTAGGGTTTGGGCCGCAGCCGCTATCTTCGGTGGAGAGGAAGAGCGACAGAGGGAGTGAAAGGGAAAGCGAGCCAGAGAGAGATGGAGGTCAGGAACGGTGGCCGGTGTTTGCCGGCGAAGGAATGGTGGCGGCAGTCGCTGGCTGGAGGGGTAGACGAGGAGCAGAGGAATGGAAGACCTTAGGGTTTCTTGGAGAGGACTCACGTATTTGCTTCTTACCCCATATAAAGTCCAGAGCCCCCATGTAAATATGGGCTTTTGGGCTTCTTACCAAGCCCAGATCTAACCAACATCATCAAGTCCCCCAAGTCCAGAGTGATTGTTTTTTTAAAGCTAATTACTTTAGACTTAATGCTAAGCTTACCTAATACTAATACCGATATTGATATTAAGCCTCTGTGTTTATGTAATAAAGAATGCAACATTAAGTCAGTAAGCATAAATCCATACATATAAATTTTGCTTTTTCTAATTTATAGCAAGTACTAAATAATTTGTACTTTTGATCATGCTACTCTTTGCCTGGAGGTAGGTCTTTCATATTGCCATCCTGTGGATGGGGGCCCACTTGTGTGGGAGAGGCTTGCTATTGCGACTCTTTGCCTAGAGGCAGGTCTTTCATATTTCCATCCTGTGGATGGGCCCACTTGTGTGGGAGAGGCTTGCGATTAAGGTTAAATCTGTCCTCTATAAGTTTAATGTCTTGAACCCTCTCACTAGCGTGGGGAATAAAAAACATGTGATAAACTTGCTTGTGCAAGTAATCTGTCTTTTGTGTGTGGGGAATAAAAGGTATGAGATCTACTTGCTTGTGCAAGCAATCTGTCCTTTAGATAAAACATCCTTGAGGATGATAAGTATATGAATGTCAAAAGTTCCTCATATCGTGTGTGTACTTCTGCAAGAGGATTAGAACTGTAGTTTCTTGTTTTTGTCAGTCATAACCATCATGAAAATGATATCATATATAACGAGTGCTTAAAAGCTACAATAATTAGACAGAGGTAAGATCGAACCATATTTGGCATGTTAAGAGGATCTGTCCAAGTGCTGCAATCGTGTGACCCTGGATCTTGTGTTTGGAGGGGTTAAGATCTGGAGCTGGGGGTTTAGTTCTGTTTCAAAAACATCAACTCTGCTGGGGCGAAGCTTTCGCAGCAGATCCACTTCTAGGCTGAGTGGCTTGAGTCGCTGGAGCACCCGCATCCTTTTAATTGTATATCAATGCAAGTAATTTAATACGTATCAATGTAACACGACACTAATGACAGAAATACAACACTAATCCCCTAAAAAATATTAAAAATCAGCCTCTTAGAAAAACAAATTATCAAATTATTCAGATACAAAACTAAACAATCGAAAATAGGAAAAGGAATTCAATCTGTGGTAGTGAATAGAGTTTTTTTTTTCTCAACAAAGTCGATTATTAACTTATTGATGAGCTGATCTGATGAGTGTATTTAAAAATTTATTGAAACCTAATCTTACAACAGATGGAACGTTTAACTGCAGAATTCCAAGAGTTTGCTAATCCACATCACAGATCTTGCTTGTGATAAATAAATTGCATCTTAAGTTCATTTGTTACCCCTATATATATATATATATATATATATATATATATATATATATATATATATATATATATATATATATATATATATATATATATATATATATATATATATATATATATATATATTAAATGCCCTCTAAACAACAAAAGTTGCGTATTACAAGAAATATAGTTGTGGGCTCAATTATAAGTAGAAACGTTTTCTTATTCTGTAGATTATAATCATAAAGAAAAAGTTGAAAAAGGATATATGATGAGATAACCTTATCCTAAGGCTCCTTACAAAACCACATCCATGAAGCCCAACACACAAACACACACATGTACAGCCTGCTCAATATGTTACTTAATCTAACAATCTAACTTCGCAGAACTTCTAGGCCTGCTAGTTAAGTGCGCATGAACCAAACCGAAGTACTTTGACTACTTGTAGCCTTACACTTGGCTCTATAAAATAAACAAAAGGAAAGAAACAAAGGGGCAAAAGTAGGCCTAAACACATCCTATCACTTGCTAGATATCAAGCATAAGTTTGCTCCAGTTACAGAAGAAAGTTAAATGATGAATGACATCATAGCATGCCCATCTGCTTTTATTAATCACTATCAGTGGAAGAAACACAAAGAACTTTTGAAGGAGCTAAAGGTCACCATTCATAGGAAACAAAGATTAATTTAAATGGATGCATAGCTGAACACCGCCACACAAAACACATTTGAAGTTCTTGACAAATGTTCATATATGTATAGAGATTCATATATCTCATATGGACATCGTTATCTTAAACCCTTTCCACTAATGTTTTTACCAATAAATGGCTATAAAAAGAATGATACGGTCAAATTGTCAACATATATATTTTTTGTTCAACATATCACACAAAACATATTTATTTGTATTAGGCATTTTAAGTGGAAGATAATATAATAGCAACTACATCCCTTTTTCTGAATTTCCCTTATTAGCCATCGCAAAATGAACTCGAGATCAAAACGTAGTATGTTGCAAGGCATGAATTGATAGAAGGTTATTAAAAGCCATACCTTGTATACTTTCCTCCGATCATGAAGGAGGTGTTGTGGTTCCAATTCTTATACTAGGAAAGAAGATGTTAACGTTAACATGAGTAACCAGCTTTGCTGGACTGGACTGATGGTAGCTGTCACAGATGCTTGTATGCAAAGTGGATCACACATATGACAATGAATTCTATCGTGAGAAAATAATTATTACCTTCATAATGAGAACACTTGTATCAAAAAGAAAGTTTTAGACATTTGATATACTTCTTAACAGTTTCCCCAGTTAGGCAATATCCCAAATGATACGGAAGAAAATGTGATATGTGTATGCATATATAATAATGAGTGTGATCATGATACGAACAGTTTCAGAATGATATGAGATATACTTCTGGCGTGTTTCACCCATTAAATTGAGATCACAATACATACAACAGGCAAGACGTATGTGTATAAAATAAAGTCACGTTTATATTATACGAGTTTCTTAAAATAATTCTGCACATATATTTAGTAGCAGGAAATTTTTTTTTTATCAACAGGATTAACTAAAAAGCAGCTAGTAAAGCTAATGGAAGGAGAAAACACTAGTTCAACAAGAGACCACAAAAAATAAAAAGAGAATTAACATACCTTTAGAAGCATAGTATAATATTACATAAATATGGTAAAAATATAAAAGAGAACAATTATGCATATTGTTGGTCATATTGAAGTAGAGATTAATATGCATAACACAACGTGTCATCGTCCGTGACATTAATTAATATGCATAACACAATGACTGGTATTAGGATCAGGACTTGGTAGGTACAAATAGCCAGTACCAGTTACTTCCCCACTAATTCATTAAAATACATGATGAAAAACGAGACTAATAACATTTCGTAACTTGAAGATAGAACCAGAGTTTAAAGAGTGGATATTCGTTCTGAGTGAAGACCACCGATTTAAATATGCTCATCCATTTTCATTACAAGGTCATGGATTAGTGTAACCCATTCTTATGCTTGAGGCTTGATTAAACCACTCAATAAAGGTATCATAGATATTGTATTTCTATTAAAAGCTCCATTCATAGATTGTTCTAAAGCTCTTTTTTGATAGCAAATTAAATAGTCCTAATGAACAGCTAATTATCTTTTAAAAACAAATTAGCTGGTAGTTGATTTCTCGATGTCCAGTCACTTTAAAAACACATGTCAATCATGCAAAAATCCATGACAATTGCAAATCAGAATGACATCTCTAGACTTGATAAAACAGACCTCAATTCCAACCTCCCATTCCCATAATAATCCTTATCAAATTCCGGTTCAATTAATCCCAATGGAGACACAACAAGTTGAGACCACCTAATCAAGCAGCTCTAAACTAAAAATGAGCTCATACAAAGTAACCTCATGTTAATATCAACTGATACTTCAATCACTTCATAAATCATCTACATAAGTATATTGTATGATCGGGAGGTTTTTAATTCAATTCAGAATATGAGTGAAGTCGAAGCTGATATCATTTAATGCGAACTCACAGAAATAAGGACAAAATACCATAGCTAGATCTTGAGAGAGAGATGTTGAGATCCCACTGCAATAAGCAGGCGGAACCTAGAAACGAAACCAGAACACGCAGGCTTGTTGTTCAGGTCCCACGGATGGCGCCATTTGCTCAAGCGTAGTCCGGCGGGATTTGACGTTGGAGCCGTTCCTTATCGTTCCCGGACTCGAATCATAGCTGAAACAACAGGAGAAACTCGTTAGAAGCGGACCCAGGGCCGGAGCCCCAGAATCCACCTCCGACGATCAAGTCAGATTTACAAAATTGGGGAATAAATAACCATATGATTAACTAAAATTCAGAATCATAGAGACGTTAATAATGCAGTAATATAAGTATATAATCACTTGACTTACATTAGCTGAAAACAGTACCAAAAGAATACTAGATCTCAATCCATTACCGATCAGTGCTTGAGTTAGCTGCTGGTGGTTCGTGGAAGATGCACGAAGTAGAGGCGGTGGAGGCAGATCGCAGAGGGAGAGGGAGTAGCAGCGACGGAGTGGTGGTGTTGGCTCTGTGGTGACGGCGATGCACCGGTCAGCGGCGGTCGAGGTAGAGAAACAGAGACTGGCGAGTGTTAGGAGGTGTGCGTGAACGCCGAGAGGGATGTGTGAGGATGAACGGTGGTGACGGTGAGGGTTTGGGCGGCGGCGGCTCTAGGGTTTGGGCCGCAGCCGCTGTCTTCGGTGGAGAGGAAGAGCGACAGAGGGAGTGAAAGGGAAAGCGAGCCAGAGAGAGATGGAGGTCAGGAACGGCGGCCGGTGTTTGCCGGCGAAGGAATGGTGGCGGCGGTCGCTAGCCGGAGCGGTAGACGAGGAGCAGAGGAATGGAAGACCGTAGGGTTTCTTGGAGAGGAATCACGTATTTGCTTCTTACCCCATATAAAGTCCAGAGCCCCCATGTAAATATGGGCTTTTGGACTTCTTACCAAGCCCAGATCTAACCAACATCATCACCTGCAAGTCAAACACATGACATGATTCAAATCCTGTCACATTTGAATCCTGTCATTTTTAAATTCTGTCATATTTAAATCCTGATATATCAAAATTCTGTAAGTTGAACGCTACCTTAATGTCTATATATTGGACCACCTCTTTTTATTTTTCTGTTTTTAGATTTTTTTTAATTTATGCATTTGCTTCATTTGATATTTCTTAGTTTAAAATTTTAATTAGTGTACTATTTTATTTATAGACACAGAGATCGTCATTTTAATTAAATTTCATTTCACGATCTAACTATATAGCTGAATAGTTTTCAAAACATGTTATCAAATAAGCATATGATATTAGTTTTTAATTCACTTTTCCTTTATTTTAAGTTTAAGATATTTGAAATAATAGTTATTATATAATTTTTAGTATATTGTATTTTTATTATGTTTATTAGTCTTCTATACATAGAACTTATTTTGTTAATTTATTATAAAAATATATCGATTAACACATAGTCAAAACTTACGAAAATCAGAATACTTATTATTATTAATTTAGTTATTCAAAAAGTATGTCATATGTTATAAACATCCATCATAAATCATAATAGACATGAAATGTTTTTAAACTAGCAATGGTAAACTATCAATATATAAAAATACATTCTTTAAAGACACGATTGTTACAAAATAATATTTTTAACATGAAAACTATTACGATGTTCAACTCATTAATTACAATTAATCATATATTACTTTTTGTTAATTATGTCATGTGGAATGCATTTTTAAAACAGAAGAAGTTGACAATTGAGCACGTAATTGCATTTGCCCCGTCTCAAGAATTAATATATTCATGCATCGATATGTTGTGATGATGACTAATACCCACAATTTCAGTCGTAAATGAGAAACGTATGTGTTTGATTATATCTATCTCAGTTAAATTAATGATTCAACTCTACTTTACAATAGTTTCATCATCATAGAAAAATCCAACAAGAATTAATTAATAATTAAGAAACCACGACTTTTATTAATTTTTACTATTTAAAACGAGACCGACCATTATATATATATTATATATCATATATGCAACACTGCATATACATCTCAAGATCATTCAATGTCGAAGTAACAGTTTATATTGTATATTCAACGTCGAAGTAATATATATTATATATCATATATGCAACACTGTATATACAATCAATATTAAAGAAGTCAAAATATTGGTTAAAAATTAGTAGTCAAACTTGGTAGACTACCCTTAATTTAACGAGATCAGTCATTATATAATTTTTTTTTGAAAAACTTTTACGTGTTTATTTTTTGTAAAAATTTTTTTACCCAGACGACCATTTAATGTCAAATTACAGTTATATCACATGTTCAATGTCAAAGTAACACTATATATCATATATGCAACATTGCATTTATATTTAATATTAAAAGAGTTGAAATAATGGTCAAAGTTAGTAGTCAAACTTGGTAGGCTCCTTTAACTTAATGTTAATTGCATATTTACCATCTTATCTGTAGTATAATATTATAATCCTATGGTGTAGATTAGTTCTATAGTTCTCCACTAAATTAAGATTCTGCAACGTTCTCATCTCTATATATATAGATTCAGGATCAATGGGATACCATGTTAGACTAGGGTACCGGGGAACCATTTATAGCCAATCATTTATCACTAAATAATTAAATAAATAAAATATACATTTTGGTTAAAAATTTTCCCACATTAATTAGTATTGGGGGTAAAATTGGTATTGAAAATGATAAATTAAAATCAAAAATTCTGTGTATCCCATGAAAATCTACATTTCAGTTAGTATTATTCCTTACACTGATACTGAACATGTGCATTGATGACACACCATAAATCTTGCTTTATCATCAAAATGGAACACCTCGACCACACAACATAAACCACGATTAATCATGTTCAATACCGTTAATTTTGGTTTATCACCAAAAGGGTTGACAGAGACTAAAAACACAATAAACCCCGATTGCACATGTTCAATAACGTATATATGAAATTCAACATTCACGAACAGTTTGATGAAAATGATAAATACATTTATTTGACATCGATTGAACATGTTCACTAAACTGATTGTCGTATCCAATTGAACATGTTCACTAAAAGTCATTATCAAATCCGATTGAACTTGTTCACTAAAACCCATTTTAAAATTTATTAAATATATTGTTATGAAAGTAAATCCCTATAATTATTGGATTTATTAATTCATTAGTTGTGATCTATTAATTTAAAAAAAACCTAATTGACTATATTATCCTTTATACTTATATCCAAACATGGGTGGACTTCAGTTCCCCAGTCTAACATGGTACTCCATTGACCCTAACCCTATATATATATATATATATATATATATATATATATATATATATATATATATATATATATATGTGTGTGTGTGTGTGTGTGTGTGTGTGTGTGTATGGTTGGGATCATTGCAGAACTTAATTTTGATGTAGAACCGTAGAACTAATCTCATCCGTTAAAAACTTATCATCCATGGTTGAAAAAAAATGGCAAAGTTTAAATATTAAAAATTGAATTCTAACCATATTTGATTGGTACGCATGCAGGGGTATAATGGTAATTATGCATTTCAAATCAAGCATATCTCCGCTATGATCGACCTCTCCTGGTTTCTCTCTCGATCAGTTAAACCTCTCCATAGCATCTCAAAAAAAATTTTAAATTGCATTCTGAAAACTAGCACCGATTCAGTGATTATTTGATGCAAATTCACACAAATATGTCGAATATTGATGATATGAACGAGGATTTAACTTTGTAGCAGATTAAAGAAAAAAGTAATTATTAAACCTTAAGTTTTTATGATTTCTCTATGGATTATGGCTTTTGTTAAGTTTATGAACACTTCAATAATAATAAGTTTTTATGCATTTCGCATATTCGATATCTCATTGATGAAGTAAATTCAAGAATAACAAACTGAAGTTCAAACCCTAATTTTACCAATTTATATGAACTTCATTTTTTATTATAATATTCAATGCATTTTGCTTAACATTTTCAATTTTTCAGTATCAGATGATAAACAACTTCCAACTATTGTTGCGAACCATTCAAAGTCAGTACAAATCGTGTTAAAAAGGTTCTCCAGTATGAAACATTCAGATCAACCAACCGAAGATAAAAGATAAATGTGTGATTTCGATGATGATTCAATGTTAGATATGATTTGTAAAGTGTTTCAGACATTTATTGGTCTGATATGATATGCTTCATGATCATTTTATAACTGACATGCTATGTAGCATCATCTGATGCATGCAATACACATCAAGTATTTGGTTTATTAGGATGAGCAATCAGTGTTAGATATGGTTTGCAATATGTTTTTTACAGTTGCTAGTGTTTTATCCATGACATTGTTGTCATTGATTACATTAGTACATTGAACCATTAAAAGTGTATAACGTTATTTAAACATATAGTCTGATATGATTTGTTGCATGGTCATTTTATAATTGACATGCTATGTATGATCATCTTGCATTTAACTATCATTTTTGTTTGTAATATGAAGTTTGTTTGAGATGGTAGTTCTAGGGGTTGCAATAAATTGTTCTAGTTAATATCTGGAAATTTGAGATGTATGTGATACACATCAAGCATTTGGGTTATTAGCATGACCAATAAATGTTTAATATGGTTTGCAATGTGTTTTTTTTTAAACATTTATAAGTGTTTTATCCATGGCTTTGTTCTCATTTATCACATTAGTACCCTGAACCATGAAAGTGTATTAACATTATTTAAACATATAGTCTGATATGACATGATGCATGGTCATTTTATAACTGACATGCTACATAGGATCATCTTGCATCTAACTATCATTTTTAAATGTAATATGAATTATGTTTGAGATGGTAGTTCTAGGGGTTGCAATGCATAGTTTCTAGTCAATATTTGGTAATTTGGGATGCATGCGATACACATCAAGTATTTGGGTTATTAGCATGACCAATCAATGTTAGATATGGTTTGCAAGGTGTTTTTTTAGACATTTGTAAGTGTTTTATCCATGGCTTTGTTCTCATTTATCACATTAGTACCCTGAACCATGAAAGTGTATAACATTATTTAAACATATAGTCTAATATGATATTATGCATGGTCATTTTTATAACTGCATGCTATGTAGAATCATCTTGCATCTAACTATCATATTTGTATGTAATATGAAGTTTGTTCGAGATGGTAGTTCTAGGGGTTGCAATGTATAGTTTCTAGTCAATATCTGGTAATGTTGGTACATCTTGTGTGACGATAGCAGTCTAAGTATAGTTGGCATTTTGTGTAAGTCAACTTACGTAATATTGAATATTGACTAGTATTTGATAATATGTGTGTATATGTGTTTGATATTGATTGATGGTATGTTTGAACTTGGTGTAACGTATTACAAGAAGTTCAAACATAAAGTTCAAAGATAAATTCAAACATAAGTTAAAACATAAGTTCAAATAGAAGTTTGACATGTGAAATTCGAATTTAGAGTAAATTCGAATTTATCACATAAGGCAGATTCGAATTTGGTGTAAATTCGAATTTGCCTATAAGGCAGTTTCAAATTTGTCAAGTGCACAAATTCGAAATGGGCCTTGGGCCTGGTTCGAGTTTGTCCTGAGACAAAGTCAAAATGGTCAGTATAATTAAGGATTAACTCGAATAATTATCAGACTTTTGCTGAATTTTCGGAGAGTAATTAAGCAAAGGCGATCTCGAGTTTATCAGGATTCAGAGAGTGTTTTCGAAGAGAATCATTGTGTAGGTACGTTCGTCGTCGTTCGTATAACGCAGTGGTAGTCTCCGTGTTCCGTGAGTGTGATCTTACCGTCAAGCCGCTAACGAGGATTCCGCACTCGTTGGACGGTGTCGCGTCAAGATAGATGCGTGAGTTCAAGACCTTACAAGTGGGTATCAAAGCCTACGGGGTGTTCTTCGTGTTCATAAGCATACATCCTAGGTTTCTTGACTTGCAGAAGCTTCATGAACAACCTATCTATTACCATGAAGGTTGGAAATCAGAAGGCAAGAAGTATGAAAAGGTAGTCAAGGTGTGTATAGAAAAGGGATTGTATGCAGGTAGTATTTTAAATAAACCAGGTACTTAATCAAAATGTAAATAGTTAGAAGCTATCGTCAAGGGGGAGTCTGTTGGTACATCTTGTGTGACGATAGCAGTCTAAGTATAGTTGGCATTTTGTGTAAGTCAACTTACGTAATATTGAATATTGACTAGTATTTGATAATATGTGTTCATATGTGTTTGATATTGATTGATGGTATGTTTGAACTTGGTGTAACGTATTACAAGAAGTTCAAACATAAAGTTCAAAGATAAATTCAAACATAAGTTAAAACATAAGTTCAAATAGAAGTTTGACATGTGAAATTCGAATTTAGAGTAAATTCGAATTTATCACGTAAGGCAGATTCGAATTTGGTGTAAATTCGAATTTGCCTATAACGCAGTTTCGAATTTGTCAAGTGGACAAATTCGAAATGGGCCTTGGGCCTGGTTCGAGTTTGTCCTGAGACAAACTCGAAATGGTCAGTATAATTAAGGATTAACTCGAATAATTATCAGACTTTTGTAGAATTCCGGAGAGTAATTAAGCAAAGGCGATCTCGAGTTTATCAGGATTCAGAGAGTGTTTTCGGAGAGAATCATTGTATAGGTACGTTCGTCGTCGTTCGTATAACGCAGTGGTAGTCTCCGTGTTCCGTGAGTGTGATCTTACCGTCAAGCCGCTAACGAGGATTCCGCACTCGTTGGACGGTGTCGCGTCTAGATAGATCCGTGAGTTCAAGACCTTACAGGTAATTTGTGATGCATGGGATACACATCACGTATTTGGGTTAATAGCATGACCAATCAATGTTAGATATGGTTTGCAAGGTGTTTTTTTAGACATTGGTAAGTGTTTTATCCATGGCTTTGTTCTCATTCATCACATTAGTACCCTAAACTATGAAAGTGTATTAACATTATTTAAACATATAGTCTGATATGACATGATGCATGGTCATTCTATAACTGACATGCTACATAGGATCATCTTGCATCTAACTATCATTTTTGTATGTAATATGAATTATGTTTGAGATGGTAGTTCTAGGGGTTGCAATGCATAGTTTCTAGTCAATATTTGGTAATTTGGAATGCATGCGATACACATCAAGTATTTGGGTTATTAGCATGACCAATCAATGTTAGATATGGTTTGAAAGGTGTTTTTTAGAGATTTGTATGTGTTTTATCCATGGCTTTGTTCTCATTTATCACATTAGTACCCTGAACCATGAAAGTGTATAACATTATTTAAACATATAGTCTGATATGATATGTTGCATGGTCATTATATAATTGACATGTGATGTAGGATCATCTTTCATTTAACTATCATTTTTGTATGTAATATGAGGTTATATGTCACATCCTTGCTTTAATAACATGCTAGCATAATCCCAGGAATAAATAACAACAGTCATAATATATCACATTAAGTCTAAGGCTTTCATAAGTCTAAATAAAGGATTACAATAAGTCAAGCACTACACGTGCTACAAGGTTACAGTACTAAGTTGCTATTACATCACAATAATATTAAAAGCAACTACCCAGATCCCAAGGCATCATAAAGTTATACCAAAAGTTGAATAGTGATCTAAGGTTCTCTGGGTTGATCAGAAAGTAGACCTAAGCAGATTGGTCCAGCTTGCTCTTTACCTTTGCCTGTAAAATTGTGAGTAGCAACTGTAAGCTAATTTCTTAGTGAGTTAACAAAAATTCATGATGCATGTAAGATATGTGACTAAAAGAATTGTGCCCATAAAGGCTGTAATGCTTGCTTGCTTGCTTGTAAATGCTTATACCCAGAATGAATGCTTGCACAATTGAGACATTGCACGTTGAAAAGGAGATGCCACCACTAAGGTTACCACTGATAGATTATAATTCTGTGATGCGGGGCTACATAATGCTTGGGATAGTGGTGAGCATCAGAATTGCTTGCTGAAATGTAAAATGCTCATGAAATGCATATGGAAACGCTCAAACAAAGCTTACTGTATAATAGGCAGAATAATGAGCAGATAGCAATAAACCATGCACATTAATAGAACAAATGCGAAATCAGGCTAAACTGGGCACCGCCTGTACCTCAGTGTTTGCCTTCACTCACATAAGTTTTATTGAAGGTCAAAGAAGGCATATAGATGCAACATATGTCTCAATTACATAAAATACATGTAAACATGAATAACTTTTACTAACAATACTGTTTTATGCTTGCACTGGCTTTTATATGCTTTATATTGCTCTGAAATGTTTGCTCGGGCTTATCTAGGCTTTAAATATAGCTTTTTGGCTCAATACAACTATACATCCTTATCGGGCTAAGCTGGGCACCTCCTGTACATCCTTAAATCTAAATTATTGTATTAGATTAATTAGTTGGATATTTTGGTAATTTATATAATTAAGTTGGATTATGAAAAATGATTATGTATCCGAATATTTAAAAGTTGGTTGCTATTCTAAGAAATTAAGAAATTTGAGAATTTCAACATTAGTTATTATGTATGATTTTTAAAATGTTAGTGATGATGAAAATTAGGATGAAAATCAGCATTTAATGAAATCAGATAAGTAAATGGGCTAAATGTGTAATTAGCCGAAAGTTATGAAATAAAAGACATGGAGTCTTTCGTTTCATCACTTTACCTCTTCATCTTCAAGATCTCTCTCAATTTCTCTCACTACAATCTGCTGAGAATCGAATTGTGAAGCAAAATTCATTGATTAAAGCTAGTTATTAACAAGAATCAGTTGGAATTAACGTAAGAACATTATTTCTAAGTTTAAAGTTTTATTTTGAGAGTTTAAGGTTCAAAAATCGGATTTAAAATATGAAAATTTGTGACGCATGTTTGTTATAGTAGTTAGAAATCATTCTTGGAAGAGTACTGAAGCATTAGAAACAAGAATCGTTGCTTAATTCATCCAAAAAGGTAATAAATCTAAACTTTTATGCAATTTTGTGTTCTTGAAGAAAAGTCTATATTTTGGTTAAAAGGAAAATGATGTAGAAACACTCAAAATGTGTTAATAAAACATTATTTCATGTTGCATGTGGCTAGAAATCGAATATGGAAATTTTTGAGTAAAATCCGTAAGTTGCGACCTGCACATCTGCTGGTCAACTCGGCGAGTCGCATAGGGTGACTCGGCGAGTCGCCAAGAACAGTTGAATAAATCTTCAAAAATTCATAAGTGTTGGATCTGAATTCGGTTGAGACCCGAATTCGGCTGCAGTTCATGTGAAATTCGGATGGGGTTTAAAGGACCCGAAATTCTGGTTAATCAAACACACTATTAAGATACCTTTCGTAACATATTAAGGTAAATAAAGGAGGGTTAATTGGGAATAATAACACCTCAAATGATGAGATTTAAACGTGAGTTTCGGATGACGGTTCCGAATGTTGTAACGCTTTTAATTATACAAATTGATGCTCATTTGTTAATGAACATGTGTATGATATGTTTTACTTATGGAAATGTAACAGGTCCCCTGTGGTGTTGTTTAACCCACAGTGGGGTACTTTTGAGTCCGGTTGAAATCCTGAAGATAAATAATATTGATTGAAGTTAATTAACGCAACCACTGTGAGTACATATGATTTGGCATGTTTATATCTGCTTTATGTTAGCTATTTCCTGCTGAGACATCTTGTTTCACTTTCATTTGGAATTCTACTAACTTGCATAGACTTAGATGCACAATGTTGCTTGTTGCATGTCCGTTCCTTTGTTGTGCATCTTTCGATGGACCGGCGGGTCGCATCTTTATACCGATGTTACTGCGCTATATGACCCGGAGTTGATCCCACCAAGGTTTTGGTAGGCAGTAAGTCATCCCCGATGTTATGTCTGTCTCAGATGGTTGGTTTAATGCCAAGCTTTGGGCTCGAAGGAGTTGCGGCTCTTGCTCCGTACTTGGTGTACGAAGAGGGTATTCGGCGTGTGTCGTCGGTGTTACTCTTGGGAGGCTTCATAAAGATTTATAGAATGTGTAAATCTGTGTATTCACTAAGCTTTGCTTACCCCTTAGTTGCTGACATTTTTACAGGAAAAGCGAAATCCGCTGCTGGACCTTCTAGCTAGGTCATCTATTTAAGTTTTCGAAGATATCTACTTCTCATTTTGGTAACTAAACTATGGGATTATTGTTGTAATACATTTGGGATGTTGTAATAATATTTGAGTATGTAGACTTAGATTTGAAATCTTGTAGCACCGTAGGGTGTTTAATACATTGTATTATTTTTATTCATGTACTTTAATGCTTCCGCAAGTTAATTAAGTATTCAGATTAATATGTAATCATGTGATTAGTGATTAATCTTGGGTGTATTTTAATGGTGGTTGTTGTGGCAAGGGTGCCACAGCGAATGGTATCAGAGCAGTAGTTTGAGATTCAAGTGTCCGTGAGGTCTTGGTCTCAAACATTAAGTGATGATATGTAATGGTTTAAGTAATGATCTGAACTTAAGATAGGTTATGATCCAGTAATCAGAAGAAGTTGACTTTCATATGGGACAATGGGTGGTGTCTTTAAATAAATGACATGTTACTAAACAAGTTATATGTTTTATATTTCAGAACATGTCTGGAGGAGGAATGACACCCGAAGAAACAAGAGAAATGATGCTAGCCATGATGACTAAGCAGAATAAGATGATTCAAGACCAGTTTCGGGCTCGAGATGAGGCCGAAGCTCAGAGAAGGGAAGACAAGAGAATAAACAAGGAAAAGGAGGGCAACAGTAAAGAACAAGATGACAACACTGGGTCATCTAACAAGCCCAAAGGTTGTCTGTTCAAGGACTTTAAGGGAAATGGTGCTGCAAAGTTCAATGGATATGGAGATTAGGAGAGTTATGAGTAACATCCCCTACCCTATATTTGTTGGCTTGCTAGAGGCTGCCAGAAATGTAGAGCAAATTCTGATCATGACAGGGTATTCAATTGGTTCTGCCGCCGCTGCTACTAACCCGACACAGCCGTCACCGCCGAAGCGCCAACGTGAAGGGGGATATTCTGGTTCTTCCCTTTCTTCACAGTATTCACCACAACAATCGTATCGTCAATCATCTGGGTCTTCTGGTTGTGCTCGTGCGTACTCTATCAACACAGAACCGCGGTATTGTAATAAGTGTCACTTGGAACACTTCGGCAAGTGCACTAATGGGCGCGCCTGTTTTTGCTGTGGGGAGTTGGGTCATTATCAGAATGAGTGCCAAAGGAAAGCTGATGTCTGCCATAAGTGTGGTGTATGGGGGCATTACAGTAGAAATTACAGAAAGAACGATCCACCTGCTGCTGCTCCAACTTCAACACGATCTTCTGGAGGATCAAGTGGTGGTTCAGTCAACCGCCGGAACCAGCCACAAAGGGCACCAGCTCGTGCTTTTCAGATTACATCGGAAGAGGCTAAGGAAAACCCGGAAGTGGTTACGGGTACGTTTATTGTAAATTCCATGCCTGCACGAGTTCTTTTTTATTCGGGTGCCAACCGGTCCTTTGTGTCTACTGTTTTTGCGCAACGACTTGCTATGCCACTGTCTAAGTTATCTGCCATAGTTGATATAGAAATTGCTAGTAACTCTCTTGTTAAAGTAGATCACGTATATCGAAACTGTACGTTAGTGATTGAAGATGTAGTCTTCAATCTCGATTTAATTCTGATAGGATTCAGTGAGTTTGACGTGATTGTCGGGATGGACTGGTCGATTGAGAATGACATATAGTCTGTAAGAAATGAATGATCAAGATAACCACACCGGAGAGGCGTGAGATCTGCATATATGGGGATAGGAGAAGCGGGGATCTGTGTTTGTTGACCATTGCAAAAGCCTGAAAGCTTGTTGCAACGGGGTGTGACGCCTACTTGGCATATGCTAATGATGTCAAGGCTGAGAAGAAAACTGTGGCCGATGTGCCTGTTGTATCACAATTCCCGGATGTGTTTCCGGAGGACTTGTCTGGCGTGCCGCCTGAGAGACAAGTGGAGTTCTGAATAGATTTGATCCCTGGAGCTGCACCGGTAGCTCGTTCTCCGTATCGCCTTGCTCCTATCGAAATGCAAGAGATGATGATGCAACTTCAGTAGTTGTTGGATAAGGGCTTCATTCGACCGAGGTCATCGCCGTGGGGAGCCCCTGTACTATCTGTGAAAAAGAAAGATGGCACGATGAGGATGTGCATTGATTACAGGGAGCTGACTAAGCTGACAATTAAGAATAAGTATCTGCTTCCGAGGATAGATGACTTGTTTGATCAGTTACATGAGGCTAGTGTCTTTTCTAAGATTGACTTGAGTTCGGGGTACCATCAGTTGAAAGTCCGAGAGGAAGATGTGCCAAAGACAGCTTTCAGGACACGTTATGGGCATTACGAGTTCTTGGTTATGTCATTCGGGTTAACCAATGCCCCAGCTGTCTTTATGGATCTGATGAATAGAGTTTGTAGACCAATGTTAGATAAACCGGTGATCGTGTTTATTAACGACATCTTGGTGTATTCCAAGTCTGAGACCGAGCACGCTGATCATCTAAAGGATTTGTTGGAATTGTTGAGGAAGGAAAAGTTGTATGCCAAATTCTCAAAGTGTGAGTTTTTGTTACAACAGATTCAGTTTTTGGAACATGTTATATCTGGAGCTGGGATTTCTATAGATCCAGCTAAAGTTGAAGCAAAGAACTGGGAACCGTCTCGTTTAGCTACAGAAATTAGAAGTTTTCTTGGATTGGCGGGCTACAATAGGAGGTTTATTAAGGACTTTACGAATATTGCAGTGCCTTTGACTGCATTAACGAAGAAGAATGCACCGTTTGTTTGGGAAACTGTGCAACAACAGGCATTTGAGATCTTGAAAAAGACGTTAAGTGAAGCACCGATACTTGCTCTACTGGAGGGTAATGAGGATTTAGTGGTATACACAGATGCTTCAAGACTGGGTTAGGTGCTGTATTGATGCAGCGTGGGAAGGTAATTGTTTATGCCTCTAGAACGCTTAAGCAGCACGAAAAAGACTACTCCACTCACGATTTGGAGTTAACCGCTGTTACGTTTGCATTGAAGTTGTGGAGGCACTATCTTTATGGAACTAAGTGTCAACTGTATACGGATCATAAGAGTTTGAAATATATCTTCAGTCAGAAAGAACTTAATATGAGACAACGTAGGTCTATGGAACTTATTAAAGACTACAATCGTGAGATACTCTACCATCCTGGTAAGGCTAATGTCGTAGCCGATGCTTTAAGCCGTAAAGCATATTCTAAGGACTGCTGCTACGTGATGACATCTACGATGTTAGCCTCCACGATTATTGATGATATAAAAGCTGCTCAAGTTTAAGCTTTAAAAGAAGAAAACATGGATGCTGAGGATATAAGGGTACAGAAGAAGATCATGGAAACCAGTGAGTCGGGATTGAAAGGTGTGTACGGAAGAATCTAGGTGCCAAAGTTTGGGGGCATGAGAAAAGTGATCGTAGAAGAAGCACATCAGTCTAATTTCAGTACATCCTGGGAGCACAAATATGTACAACAAGTTGAAAGCAGACTTCTGGTGGCCGGGATTGAAGAAGGATATCGGTCAGTATGTTGAAAGATGTCAGACATGTCGGCTGGTGAAAGCCGAACATCAGCAACCTTATGGTAGTCTGCAACGGCTTCCCATTCCGGAATGGAAGTGGGAACACATCACTATGGATTTTTTCACGAAGTTGCCGAAAACTAGGCGTCAACATGATGCAGTTTGGGTAATAGTTGATACATTGACCAAGTCGACACACTTCATTCCAATAAGAGAGAGTTATTCCTTGGAAAAGTTGGCTCAGATTTATATGGACGAGATCATATCTAGACATGGAGTACCTATGTCCATTGTATCGGATCGGGATAGTGAATTTACTTCCAACTTTTGGTCGGCTTTGCAAGAAGGATTGAGAACGAGGATTGCGATGAGTACAGCTTACCGTCCGCAAACCGATGGCCAAAGTGAAAGGACCATCCTGACGCTTGAAGATATGATGCGGTCGTGTATCTTGGATCTTGGTGGTAATTAGGACGATCATTTGTCATAGATAGAATTCTCCTACAACAACAGCTACCACACGACGATCAAGAAAGCGTCGTTTGAGGCATTGTATGGAAGAAGGTGTAGAACTCCAACGTGTTGGAGAGAAACGGGAGAGACTCCGATCGCTGGGCCAGCATTGTTACAGGAGAAAAACGAGAAGATACAATTTGTTAGACAGAATATGAAAGCGTCCCAGGATCGTCAAAAAAGTTATCACGATAGAAGGCACAAACCAATCAACTTTGAGGTGAATGATTGGGTATATCTGAAAGTATCACCAATGAGAGGTGTTACTCATTTTGTAAAGAGAGGCAAGTTGGCTCAGAGATTTGTTGGGCCATTCAAGATTACCGAGAAAGTAGGAAATCAGTCTTACCGTTTGGAGTTGCCTGAAGAAATGCCAGGCATACATCCGGTGTTTCATGTTGGAAATCTTAGGAAGTCTTTTACTACTGGAAATTTGTATTGGGCTGACCATACTGAGCTGCAGATTGATGAAAGACTCTGATATGTGGAAGAGCCGGAGCGTGTGTTAGATACCCAGGTGAAAAACTTAAGAAGCAAAGAAATAGAGATGGTGCTTATGCGTTGGAAGCATCACAAAGGAGCCAATCATACCTGGAAAACAAAGACCGAGAGGATGAAGAAATATCCACAACTGTTTGGATCCAAGTAACTTTCAGGACGAAGTTTGAGTGTGGTGGAGCCCATGCTGTAACATCCTTAAATCTAAATTATTGTAATTTAGATTAATTAGTTGGATATTTTGGTAATTTATATAATTATGTTGGATTATGAAAAATGATTATGTATCCGGATATTTAAAAGTTGGTTGCTATTTTAAAATATTAAGAAATTTGAGAATTTCAACATTATTTATTAAGTATGATTTTTAAAATGTTAGTGATGATGAAAATTAGGATGAAAATCAGTATTTAATGAAATCAGATAAATAAAGGGGCTAAATGTGTAATTAGCCAAAAGTTATGAAATAAAAGACATGGAGTCTTTCATTTCATCACTTTACCTCTTCATCTTCAAGATCTCTCTCAATTTCTCTCACTACAATCTGCTGAGAATCGAATTGTGAAGCAAAATTCGTGGATTAAAGCTAGTTATTAACAAGAATCAGTTGGAATTAAGGTAAGAACATTATTTCTAAGTTTAAAGCTTTATTTTGAGAGTTTAAGGATAAAAAATCAGATTTAAAATCTGAAAATTTGTGATGCATGTTTGTTATAGTAGTTGAAAATCATTCTTGGGAGATTACAGAAGCATTAGAAACAAGAATCGTTGATTAATTCATCCAAAAAGGTAATAAATTTGAACTTTTATGCATTTTTGTGTTCTTGAAGAAAAGTCTATATTTCGGTAAAATCTGGATAAATCAGAGTGTTAATGATAAGGAAAATGATGTAGAAACACTCAAAATATGTTAATAAAACATTATTGCAAGTTGCATGTGGCTAGAAATCGAATATGGAAATTTTTAGTAACATCTGTAAGTTGCGACCTGCACATCTGCTGGTCGACTCGGCGAGTCGCATAGGGTGACTTGGCGAGTCGCCAAGAACAGTTGAATAAATCTTAAAAAATTCATAAGTGTTGGATCCGAATTCGGTTGAGAACCGAACCCGGACGGAACCGAACTCAGATGGACTCGAACTCGGATGGGTCAAAAGTAATTCCGATGGATCCGAAGATAAATAATATTGATTGAAGTTAATTAACTCACCCACTGTGAGTACATATGATTTCGCATGTTTATATCTGCTTTATGTTAGCTATTGCCTGCTGAGACATGTTGTTTCACTTTCATTTGGAATTCTACTAACTTGCGTAGACTTAGATGCACATTGTTGCTTGTTGCATGTCCGTTCCTTTGTTGTGCATTTTTCGATGGACCGGCGGGTAGAATCTATATTCCGATGTTACTGCGCTATATATGACCCGGAGCTGATCCCTCCGAGGTTCTGGTAGGCAGTAAGTCATCCCCGATGTTATGTCTGTCTCAGATGGTTGGTTTAATGCCGGGCTTTAGGCTCGAAGGAGCTGTGGCTCTTGCTCCGTACTTGGTATACGAAGAGAGTATACGGCGTGTGTCGTCGGTGTTACTCTTGGGAGGCTTCATAAAGATTTATAGAATGTGTAAATCTGTGTATTCACTAAGCTTTGCTTACCCCTCAGTTGTTGACATTTTTACAGGAAAAGCGAAATCCACTGCTGGACCTTCTAACTAGGTCATCTATTGAAGTCTTTGAAGATATCTACTACTCATTTTGGTAACTGAACTATGGGATCATTGTTGAAATACATTTGGGATGTTGTAATAGTATTTGAGTATGTAGACTTAGATTGGAATCCTTGTAGCACCGTAGGGTGTTTATTACATTGTATTATTTTTATTCATGTACTTTAATGATTCCGAAAGTTAATTAAGTATTCAGATCATTATGTAATCATGTGATTAATGATTAATCCTGGATGTATTGTAATGGTGGTTATTGTGGCAATGGTGTCACACGTGTGTTCAACGAAGTGTCTGTAATTCATATTACACACCACATAATAAATTAATAAGGCTAGCTAAAAAAAAATTCAAGGACTTTAAACCATAATTTCTTGCTAAATATTTTGTAACTTTTGAATACAATTAAGTTTTGCCAATGACCACTTAATTGTGGTCCATCCAACTTTTTATATATATATATATATATATATATATATATATATATATATATATATATATATATATATATATATATATATATATATATATATATATATTATATATTTATTTATTTATTTATTTATATAGGTGTTGTTTCTATTGGATAAAAAATTACACACACAATTAATAGAAAAGTAACTTTTTGCTTTCCTTTTCTGTTTTGTGCAGAGCACCACCTAAACACTATATATACACATATATATATACATATATATAGATATACATATATATAGATATATATATATATATATATATATATATATATATATATATATATATATATATATATATATATATATATATATATATATATATATATATATATATATATATATAGGGTTGGGATCATTGTAGAACCTTAATTTAGTGCAGAACTATAGAACCAATCTAAGCATTAGATTATTATATAACACTAGGGATAAGATGGTAATTATGCAATTAACATTGAATTAATAGTAGCCTACCAAGTTTGACTGCCCACTTTGACCATTTTTTACTCTTTTAATATCGAAGGTACATGCTATGTTGAATGTGTGATATAAACTGTAATTCGACATTGAATGATCTTTATAAAATCTATTGAATGGAGGTCTAGGTAAAAAAAATTTTTACAAAAAATAAACACGTAAAATTTTTTAGGAAAAAATATATCATTACTATTCTAATTAAATCAACCAACTTTTGACTACTAATTTTGACAATTATTTTGGTTTTGTTAATTTTGAATGTACATGCAGTGTTGCATCGACGTTGGATATACGACATCAAGTGTTCATTCGATATTGAATTATATCGACCATGATACATTGCATGGTGGTCTGGTAATTTTTTTTTTTTTACGAAAAATAAACACGTAAAATTTTTTTGAAAAAAATATGTCATTACTGTTCTAATTAAATCAACCAACTTTTGACTACTAATTTTGACCATTATTTTGGTTTTGTTAATTTTGAATGTACATGCAGTGTTGCATCGACGTTGGATATACGACATCAAGTGTTCATTCGACATTGAGTTATATCGGCCATGATACATTGCATGGTGGTCTGGTAATATTTTTTTTTACGAAAAATAAACACGTAAAATTTTTTCGAAAAAAATATATCATTACTATTCTAATTAAATCAACCAACTTTTGACTACTAATTTTGACCATTATTTTGGTTTTGTTAATTTTGATTGTACATGCAGTGTTGCATCGACGTTGGATATACGACATCAAGTGTTCATTCGACATTGAATTATATCGGCCATGATACATTGCATGGTGGGCTGGTAATATTTTTTTTACGAAAAATAAACACGTAAAATTTTTTCGAAAAAAATAGGTCATTACTGTTCTAATTAAATCAACCAACTTTTGACTACTAATTTTGACCATTATTTTGGTTTTGTTAATTTTGAATGTACATGCAGTGTTGCATCGACGTTGGATATACGACATCAAGTGTTTATTCGACATTGAATTATATCGGCCATGATACATTGCATGGTGGTCTGGTAATATTTTTTTTTACGAAAAATAAACACGTAAATTTTTTTCTAAAAAAATATATCATTACTTTTCTAATTAAATCAACCAACTTTTGACTACTAATTTTGACCATTATTTTGGTTTTGTTAATTTTGAATGTACATGCAGTGTTGCATCGACGTTGAATATACGATATCAAGTGGTCATTCGACATTGAATGTTACCGGCCATGCTACATTGCATGGTGGTCTGAGTAAATTTTTTTTTACGAAAAATAAACACGTAAAATTTTTTTGAAAAAAATATATCATGACCGGTCTCGTTTTAAAGAGTATAAAATTCTCGTTTTTATGGTATAATTTTCTTGATTTAACAATTAATCATATTAATGTTATTTTTATTTAAAGAAAAAAAAATATTTATTTTACTAATGCCAATCTTTTTGCTATTTCCACTCTATTCCATTTTTACCCCTGAAAAAATTAAAAAATCACTAATGTCAATTTTTTTTTCACTAATTCCAAACTTTATAGTTTTAATCACGACCATTAGATTAATCTAATCTATGGACGATATTGGTTCTACGGTTCTACACTAAATTAAGGTTCTGCAATGATCTCATCTATATATATATATATATATATATATATATATATATATATATATATATATATATATATATATATATATATATATGTGTGTGTGTGTGTGTGTGTGTATTCGTTGTTTCAGATAGCATTTGCAATCCTAAGGACTTCTAAAATCATTGTGATTGATGCACCAACATTTTAATTTTGTTTTAGATTTTTAATAATTCACATTAGTTTTTTTTTTTTGTAAATACCATAGTTTTCTATAAAACAACTTTAGATTCCTAAAAACCTCATGTGGTCATTATCACTTACTTTTTTAAACTTTATTTTCTAACATAAATATTTTATAAATTATTTATACACTTTATTTTTGTTTAAAAACCAATCAAATGAAGGTAGAGTCCCACATTTTCTTAACAAAACTACCGCTTCAAGATCCCTTTCTCTGGCTCTCTCTCCCCTTTGTTTTTCCCCCGAAGGACTTCACTATTGAAAAACCACCCCCAAAATCTAGAGTCCTTCCTAAAAACCACCATATTGTCACCTTTCATTCCATCTAAGCCCAAAGAGTCTTTGGCAAAGACCTCATCTATAGAGACTGATTGCAGTTGCTCCAAGAGTGAACATCCAATATGTTTGAAACAATGGATGTAGATCATGATGTTCATCGACATTCTTTCTCTAATGAGTTATGGATTGTTAAGATGAGAAAATTAATTTATCACAGTAACTTCATTATAGTTGAAGTAAACCCATATGTAATGAATGTATCAACTCATTTAAAATTTGTGATAAATGAGTCAATTCTTTATGAAACTTCACTTGCATATCATGAGAACAATGTGTCTGATGATCACTATGAACAAAATTGATATGTTCAAGACTTTTTCACAAAAAAGCTTCCAACTTGCTGCAATAAAGAACATAGGTAATGTTTGGTATGTCATAATAGGAAGGGTAATCGAATGGTTCCGTCCGTTGGAATAAAACAAATATGTTTGATTTGCAATAGAAATGAAATAAATCATTCGACAAGTAAAGTAATTTCTTCCTTCTCACTCACTTTCATTCGACAAGTAAAGTGATTCCTTTCTTCTCAGTCATTTTCATTCCAGATGGGAAGGGTGTTTTTTTTTATTAAAATCCCCATTCCATTATATTTTCATTTCTTTTATTAGTATTTAGTAACAAGAAATTAACTAATTCTCTTAAAATTTCCGTTTAAGTTATCTTTATTTTTCAGAATTAAACATAAAATATATACTATTATTTATTATAAACTTTGTTTGAATACACATATTGCAAATAATATTATATTGCAATTATGACATTAATATTATAATGCACTTAACTCTTATGTATTTCATATATATTAATTGAATATAAAAATTTCGTTGTTTTTATAAATTTTATTAAAATGATAAATCTTATTTTATATATATATATATATATATATATATATATATATATATATATATATATATATATATATATATATATATATATATATATATAGGATCAGGTTCATCAGCGTACCTATAAGATTCCAGCGTACCCTAATGTGAATGATCATACACATATATTTTTTTGGAATAGACGTGTATAAGACAACATTATAAGACTTTTTTATAAAAGAAGCAACATCATAAATATTGTGAATGGTAAAAAAAGATCATGTGAATGGTCATTCACACCATTCACATTGTGTGACATGACCATTCATATAAATATGCATTGAGCATTCACATAATTTTTAAGGACACAGAATGTGCGAATGTATGTGAAATTCATATATCATGCGTATAATATTAAATTAAACATGATTATGAGAAAAAAAATTAAAAAAAAAGTTTTTTAAGGTTGGTACCTTCGGGTGCACTTGATTTCGAGAGGTACCTTTTTGAACCTATATATATATATATATATATATATATATATATATATATATATATATATATATATATATATATATATATATATATATATATATATATATATAATTACCAAATCTTCTCCATGACCTTTTTTCTTTTTTTTTTATTTTATTTTTAAATTTTCATAATAAACCCTCGTCTTAGTGTTTTCTTTTATTTAGCCCTTTTATTTTAATAAATTTTCATTTAGTTCTCTTTCAACATTTATTATTACAACATTTTGTTACATATTTAAAATTATGATTTTAATTATACATATGTTTGTAGTTGTCTTTTGAAACTATCTTGTTATGTTTAATTGTGTAAAAAAATTATTATTCAAATGTATGATACAAAATTTTAATGTAATTGTTTTATAATTAAAATGTAACTATTTAAAATTTAGATTTTTTTTATTAAATATGATCATATATAACATTGAACATTTGAACATTACTATTATAACGTTGCAAACTCTAATCGATGTATTAGAGACATTACCGTTATAAATTTAATTGATTTGACCGTAAAACCAATAAATTAAATTGACGATTAAACCTAATCAATGTCAGATTTTTAAATTATAGTTATGAATATTTGATTAATTAATTATGATTCCGATCCGATTTAATAAGATATTGTTTGTAATTTTAGTATCGCAAAATCTAGAAAACCAATGATAAAAATGGATTAACAGTATCAGTTCTCTTGCTTCTTGAATCTATATCCGTTTTTTTAATTTCATTCTTCAATGTTCGTTTCATTGTTTGAATTGTTTGAAAAATATTTTTTTATTTGTTTTTATATTTATTTTTGTAATTAATATTTTAGACCCCGCAGCAACGTGCGGGTGTTAAATAACGTGTTGTATATAATTTCATAATCCACTTCACTCTTATGCTTTTAAAAAAACTTACCTCTTTTTGAATTTTTGATGGTGATACAAGATACATAGTTATTATGTAGCATTATTTATTTCAATTAAATATATAATTTCTTATAATATAATATATTTAAAATTATAATTATTCATTAAATTGATAATATGATATTATTAATTAAATTAATTTCATTCCTATTATTAATCACATTTAATAATTAAATAACTAAAAGTAATAATTCATTCCATTACAATAGGATAACCAAGACAAATAGACAATGAATGGTAATAATTAATTTCATTATCTCATCCATTTTATTACGTTGTGCATTCTATTTTTTGTCATTTCATGATGTCTAACCAAATGCAACATTAACTTTTATAATTGTTTGTTTATTTTCTAACTAACCATCTTAAATTTCTACGTCATTTTGAACATAGTGTTAAACATACTGTTTGTTCAATTAAATTGTATATATGTACATTAATTTATAGTAGTACATGGTGTCATAAATTATTCTTATATTTATATCTATTTTCACTAAAAGAGTTACAATTTACACTAAAATCATGCAAAGAAAAACATTGTATAAACATCTATTATTAATCTATATATTAATAAATAAGTATTTCGTGTTTTTTAAAAATTAAATAAGTAACTCATACTTTTAGTTAACGTGAACTTCCATTCCAAAGATTGACCAATAATCATACGATATAGTATACTATAATTTTAATTCATTCAACTTTTATTTCTCAAGTTAAACGGAACAAAGTTTATCAGTTATTTTTTATTATATTTAAGTGTGAATCAAAGAAGTACTATGTGCCTATAAATATAAGCTTTTGTTTATTATTGGTGATATTATATCTTAGTGAAATAATCTTAAACAAACATACGACATGATGGCTAAGATTGTCAAATCAAATATGATGATCTTCTATATAAGTTTTGTCTTATTACTAGTTTGTCATAATTGTAAGTTTCTATCATTGATTACTTTCTTTTTTTTCCAATATACCATCATCTTGTATAGAGTTAATTGCATAGATAATCTTTTAACTAACCTCAAATTGTAATTTTAGTCATTTTTTCATAAAAGTTGCAATGTCAGTGTTTTAACTATCAAAAAGTTGCAAGGATGATCATTTCTAACAGAACCATTAAAGATCTCTGTTAAGTCAAAGACATTTTCGTCTTTTAAAGAAAAAATGATTTTTTTTGCAATTTATTATTATTATTATTATTATTATTATTATTATTATTATTATTATTATTATTATTATTATTATTATTATTATTATTATTATGTTAAAACATAAAAAACATAAAACCTAGAAAAAACAAAAAAAAACAAAAAAATGTATATGCCTATGTTTATCTTTTGACTTCAACTGCTTCGTCTTCTTCCATACATCTTGGGCCACCGTCGTCTACTTCACCTGCTTCAACTACGTCGTGTCCTTCACCATCGTCATCTAATCTTTCCCATCTCGTTATACTTCTTCAATGAGCAACCCCACTACACCATCGTGAACAACTAGCGATTTCATCGTTGTATTTGAGGTCGACGGAGGAGATAATACGAGAGGTTAAAGCTAATGAGATGGTGGTGGTGAGGCGGTGGGAGGGAAATGGGAAGGAGTCGGAAAAGAAGGAATGGTGGCCGGAGGGGAAGTTGGACATTGCTTGGGAGATTATTGGGAAGTTGTAAAAGAAGGAATGGTTCCTTGAAATCGCAGCCCCACCCTGAAACACCCATCTGTCGCCGCTTAGAAACCCTACCCATTGCCGCCGCCATTAATCCATAACACCACCTACGGTCATCAATCTTCCCTGAAATCGCTCCACCCCCTGAAAACGCAGCACCACCAACAACCCTTGTCGCCATCTCTGCTACAGCAGCCATAGCCACCGTGTCCTGATTACCGCCGTCGCCCAAAAACCCTAGCGACCAGAAACCTCATGTTTGCTCTTGATTCATGGGTCAGTGTTTGGTTCTAGAATTTGTTCTTGATGAGTTTTCTTCTTTTCTTTTAATAATAATAATAATAATAATAATAATAATAATAATAATAATAATAAGAAAATATTGCAAAAATGGTCATTTGTCGTGAAAAAGACTGAAATATCATTGACTTAACAGACATTTAACGGATTCTTTTAGAAATGACATTTGTTGCAATTCTTTGGTAGATAAAACACTGACATTGCAACTTCTTTTAAAAAAGGACTAAAATTGTAATTTGAGATTAATTAAAGGATCATCTATGCAATTAACTCTTTTGTATACGAACAACAAAATCAATACTGTCATTTTGGATTTTATAGGTAGGAAAATTGAAACGAGTGATGCTAAAGCAATCGGGATTTTGATCAATCCACCAAGTTGCGATCCGATGTGTACACCGTATGATAATGGTTATTGTTGTTGTTATAGCAGAGATATATGCAATGTTTCCGTTGATTTGTGTAATAAAAAATGTAAGGACTATACAAAATGTGCAGCTGGAGGCCATCTCTGTCCGTGAATGAACTTTAAAAAATAACTTGTTAGTTTGATAAATTAATAAATAAACAAGTTGTTTCCATTACATTTTATTATTTTCAACATTGTTTTAACCGTTAGCAAACTTAGTAAGAGGATTGAAAGGTTTTTTTTTTAGTATTAGATTCAATTATTTAATAGATAAAATGATTAAAATACACATTTTTATTTATTAAATTAATACTTATTTGATGAGTATAATTAAATTATTATGTTGATTATTATATATTTTACTAATAGCTAGTTCAAACTTATTATTATTATTATTATTATTATTATTATTATTATTATTATTATTATTATTATTATTATTATTATTATAAAAAAAGTAAGGTAGTCAATACATCCTATTGGGAGGGTAAAATAAGGATCTTAATCAAAAGATTCTACTAAAATAACATTGTCTTTTTTATATGTGTTATAATTTATATCAGAGGTTAATTAACATATTATCAATTATAGCAATGTCTAATGAATAATATTATGGATTTAATACTACTTGAAAATTGAAATGAAAAGTTGTTAACATGAGCTTTTAATTAATATTTAAAAAGAGATATATATCACGATAGTGAGTTTCTTCATATTTATATAATAAATAAAATTTGACTATTGGAATTTAGTTAATATTTAAAATGAAGCATTGTTTATTGAGCATTTAATTAATATTTACAATTAAGGGCAGATGCCCGTTGTCACCACTCCCAGACTCCCAGTCACTCTGTTATCATTAGTGTGTGTAAATGTGTGTATAAATTTTAGAGTGTCACAATTGATATAATATTGTTGTGGTTAAAAGAAAGGGTTAACCACGTATTTATGCAACGATGTTTTCACTTTTTATCAATTTATGCAACGAAATCATTTTTAGCACAATTTATGCAATGACGTTTGAATTTGTTATCAAAAAATGCAATGACGTAATTCCCTCTTTTACCAACTTATGCAACGAAATTATTTTTAACACGATTTATGCAACAATGTTAGATGTTGTTATCAAAGTATGCAGCATTTAATATACTTATTTATCTGGTAATATTAATTTGTTGTACATCACTTAAAATCGTAAGTAACACAATTACGTATAAAAAAAGTCGTATCGCCATTTTTGTTTATATAGTATGAGTTGGATGAAAAATTTATCTGATTTCAACACAACATTTGTTTATATTGGTTTATTTAAAACTCATTTGTACCCAGGTTAAAAGGGTCTTGTTCGTTTCCAGTTAAAAAACTACAAATACTTAACAAGGATTACCATCAGATAATTGAGGATAAATATGAGGATCCATGATTAAACATTTAATACAAATGATTAATTTTCAATTTACGAATTTGATTGTCGTTAATCATAAACAGTTAACATTTACAACATAATTAGGTGATTTTTTAACGTAAATGGTAAAGTTTTACCTCATAGATTGATCTCATTAAATTGTTATTTTTAATCTTCGGTTATCACAAATTACCTAACGATGATTTTTGTTGAAATGACTACAATTGATGATAATGAATTTTTTTAAAAATAGGGATGAAAGGACAAATTTTCAGTCCGACCCACACTATCCCTAATCGAAATTAAATGAAGATTACATAATTTAGTCATGACAAATAATGAATTTTGCAGCATAACCCTTATTTAAAGAGGGAATTGAATTTGGTGGCGTGAACTTTTTTACACGTAGATGTGTTCATCTAGATTTTTTTAGTATGTACAATAAATCGGTAGCTAACCTGATAAATAGGTATTTATGTTGCATATTTGTGTAATAAGTTCAAACATTATAACATTAATTATATTAAATATGATTTTATTGCATTACTTAGTAAAAATAGAAAACATTGTTGCATTTTTTGATAAGAAGTTCAAACATCATTGCATAAATTGTGATAAAAGCAATTTCGTTGCATAAATTGATAAAATATGGAAACGTTGTTGCATAAAAAATGTAGTCAACCCTAAAAGAAAAGGTCATTATGCGTGGGAGGGAGGGAGGGATATATATACATTTTGTAAGGAGGTGTTTGATTCACAGTTTTTTTTTTTTTTTTTTGTGAGATTTGTATTCTGTTAAGATATTTGTATTAAGCATTTTTATTTATCATGATTTCGACAAAATATTTGTATTATCTTTAAAAAAATGTCAATATGAATAATGCAAGATAACTGATATTTAAAATCATAGAGAGGAGAATGATATCACGTTTGGTTCACGGAATGGAATTTGAAGGAATTGAAATTTAGATTTTAGTTATTAATGTGGTTGATGTTGAATGTAGAATATAATTTTTAGTATTGATTAGGGATGTAAATAGGAATCTAATTCATGTATAGGTTGGAATTAAATTCATGTACAAATTGGAAGGAATGTCAAATTTCTATAAACAAGGAAATTTGATGGAAAATACATAACATTTAACCCTTTAGTTCTCAAACATTCTAAACAAGTTAAATTTAAATTATAATTCCATCGAATTCTATTACACGAATCAAACGCCACATGAGTTTTTAAATGATAAAGACAGATAAGATTTAAGAAATCTTGCGATTTTAAATCATTACTGAAATATGCTAGCAAACACAATATTTTAAATACAAATTCCAATGAATCGCAGGAAATCTGTGAACCAAACACCCGTTCTTTAAAAATAGTAAATATATATATATATATATATATATATATATATATATATATATATATATATATATATATATATAAGTTGGAAGTATATATATATATATATATATATAAAAGTTGAGTCCAAGGTAATAAATGAAAGTATTAATTACTTTGTTTTCCTTTAAAGTTTTTTTTTAATTAATATATAAAAATAAATCTATATATCTATCTTTATATATATATATATATATATATATATATATATATATATATATATATATATATATATATATATATATATATATATATATATATATATATATATATATATTATTAAATTGAAAAAAATCACAAATAAAATGGATTGAGGAAAAAAAATTGTCCAAAAAAATAAAGAATATACTCTCCAACCTAAAAAGGTATAGAAGTTTGTAAATGAACAATAGATTAGAGTGAATGTGCGACGAATTTGTGATAAAAATGACCATCAAATCAAAGTGAATCTGCGATGAATTTGTAACAGACATCATCGCAAATCTGTCACAAAAACACAACGCAAATCTGTCACAAATCTATCGTAAAAATGTCCGACGCAAATCTGTAGCAAAAATTACTAGACGCTAATCGGACGCAACTATTGTCTGACGCAAATTTGTCGCAACTACTGGCCGACGCAAATATCCGTCACAAATATATTTACGACGAGGCTTTTTGGGTCCGACATATTCCGTCGCAAATGAGGATTTGCGACGGATTTGTCCGTCACAAAGGGTCGTGATTGTAGTAGTGGCTAAAATAGAAGTTTGTAAATGATAACTTTTCAATGTCAAACAAAAGATTGTTTTAAACATTAAATAAAAACATGGCCGGCTTTGATTGATTTTCTTATTTGCCGGTAACTGATGCTATTGTTAAAAGTTATATATTTTTAATCTTTTTACGCCAAAAAAGGTGCCAATTAAGTCATATTTATTGTTAAAATTTATGTTGTATGTTATCTTTCTGGTTCTATCAACCAAATATACTATCGGTCTATCATGCCCTAAAACATCTAAAATTCAATCAATGTATACTCTTGTTACATTGTGACACAATGGGGAGATTTTCGAATGCGTCATTAAATATCTCTTAATGTTTAATTAGGATCTATTTGCTATAGCTTTTCTTCCTCTAAATTGTCAGATCTAATCACATATTGGATTGTCGGTTCAATTTCAGAAATAGAGGTTATATTCTCTTAAAATGCCTTTACTTTCTCTGATATGGCATTGTATATGAATGAAGCACGAAATATAGATGCGAAAATGTTTGCATGGTTGTGTGTCAGTGTGTGTGAAGAAGAAGCACGTAAAGTATAATGAATTAATAATAAACTCACTTCTAAGAATTTAAAAAATAGTATAGGGATTTAATAACACGTCCACATATGCATGCACACACGTATCTATAATTAAATACTATTAAAAAGAAAAACAAAACTTCCATTTGTCATATTCTCCTTTATTTGCCACTTGACATTTTTTTATTTAGGTGATATTTGTTTTTTAAGAGGTTAAATGTCTGAAGTCTGAAAACAACGTCTAAAATTAAGAGGAGGTCTTAACATCTTAAATTAAGAGCCTCTTAATTTTAATTCAGACAACTCTTTTCCTCTTAAAATTCAGAAGCAAATTCAGAGGATTTACCTCTCAAGTCTGAATATAAACAAACAGTATAAATTAGGTTAAGATCTGAAATTCAGACTTCAAACTATTTTCAGACTCTCTTAAGAGTGAACGGAGTATCGAAGCCGGAGGGTGTGCGGCCTTGCCACCTCAGATGCAAGCCGGCGGCTAAAACGGCCCCCGATTGCGGCCCCGCGAAATTTCTTCCCCGCCCGGCCTCCCTTCCACGCTCCACCCCGCGTCTCTTTTTCTTTTTCTTTTGTTTGCTGCTTTGCACCACACACACAGAGAACCCCTCATTACCATGAGAACGTGAGAACCACCCGAAAATTTGTGCATCCACTGTATAAAATTGTACATTTGATACTAAAATTAAATGTCTTCGATATATTTATGCATTTCATGTAAAAAATTACGCATCTCATGCTATAATTTATCCATTTTATGTACGAATTGTGCATTTAAGAAAATTTGTGCATTTGATGGTCAAATTTGTGCATTTAGTTTATAGTTTAATGAATATAATTTTTTAATGTAATCTTAGTGTTAGATTATGATATTTATTAATATTTAAGACTAATAATGGTTTTAAGTAAAACTTTTAATTTTAAATTTGTGCATTTGATGTACAAATTTGTGCATTTTGGTGTGGTTCTCACGTTCTCACGGTAATGAGGGTTCTTACCAGAACCCAACCCATATATATATATATATATACATATATATATATATATATACACACACACATATATATATATATACATATATATATATATATATATATATATATATATATATATATATATATATATATATATATATATATATATATATATACACATATATATATATATATATATATATATATATACATATATATATATATATACCACATATATATATATAAGGAGCTTTATCATCATCAACATTAATATCACATAAGACTAAGTAGATACTCACTATATATATATATATATATATATATATATATATATATATATATATATATATATATATATATATATATATATATATAACTAATACATTCATTACATTATATATATATACATTTACCAAGATAAAATTCACTATTCATAACCTATTCATTTTATTTCTTTTTGAATTTTTGATTTTGTTTTTAAAGTTTTCTTATATAATTTATTTATTAATTTGTTTTAATAAAATAAAAAAAATAATATTATACTATATCTTACTTAATACTAATTTAATATGATATTTAAATATTGTAATTTTACATTTAATACAAATTTGAATTCAAAGTCATTTTTTAAATATTGTTACTTTATTTAATCCAATTTTAAATTTAATTATTATTGATTATTATTGCTTTGAATTTTTTTTTCTTATTTTTTATGTTTTGATTTCTTTCTATTTTTATAGCTTTTTAAAAAATAAATAAGATTACACATAAGTTTTAATACATTAGTATAGTGAAATTTTTTCTTTTTAAATATGAATCATCAAATTTATTTCTATATAAAGAAAAAATAGTCGTTATTATCATAGAACATATTGTATATTATCAATCTTTTTTTGAATAGAAAAATACACACATCCCTAATCTTACTTTTCAATTTACACATTTATATATCATCCAATATTAGTTATTATACTTAATTTGTTTGATAGATAGATAACAATATTCATAAATCAAATAGATAACTTTATATGTATTATTTATTAAATTATTTTATTATTGTAATTGTTGTTAAAATAGTATCATCATTATTGTTAAATTATCTATATATATAAACTTAGAATCAAATGAGATGCTAAATCTATCTCTAGAAATGTTAAAATCATTGTGATTCATTTTTACATATTGATTCACAATTTTTTTATTGTATAAATAATGAATCATAAATTCTAAGTTAAGTGAATCAACTTCACAGTGTTTTGAGATAATTTATTAATTTATAAATATGAATCATAAATTCAAAATAATTGAATTAATGTACAAAATTAACGAATCATAGTGCTTCTCACATTTCTCAATGTATATTCGGCTTCTCACGATAACCTAAACACACACACGCACACACACACATGCGCACACACACACACACGCACTCACTCACATATTAAATTTTCTTGATATTTTGTTTGTATTATTATCATTATAAAATATAGCAAAATGAATGTAGTATATTTAGAATTTGTTTTAGAAAATATAAAAATAGCAAATGACCCTTTTAAATAATAATAACATTAAATTTATATGTGATTATAGATGTTATTAATTTTGACTAAAAATATATTTTAAATTTATTACATTATATATTTCAGCTTAAATTATTTGTTAATGATTCTTATACCCGCCGCAAAGCGCGGGGTGTTTCACTTGTTTATTTACAAATACTATATTTACAACTACAACATATCTATTCGTAATTTTTAGTTTCGTAATTTTTTTAGTTTTTAATTTAATAATTTTTTAATTTTTAGTGTTTGGTTTCGTAATTTTATTATGTAATAGTTTTTAAATATTTATGAAATTAATTATTTTAGTATTAATTGTTTTGTTAATTAAAATGAATTTATTTGAAAAAATTAAGAAAGATGGAAAGGTTAAGAAAGAATGGATATTTCCAAGTTAGAAATGTGGGAAAAGGTGGAGAGAGAAAAGCTGATTTGGCGCTGACGTGTACAGAAAGATTATTTTCGAGAAGATGACCACTCCCTTCACTCTAAGTATAAACAAACACACCCTTAATTGACACTTGTCATTATATAATTTGTCAATGTCATTTACGAGAACTACTCTTTATATCAAATTCAATTCAATCCAACTTATTAAAATCTAATTTAACAATTAACTAACTAAATTTCATTTATCTAAGATTTTAAAATTATATTTATATATTTATTTTTTAAATATTTTAATAACAACTCTTAAAAGACATGTGTATTAACCTAGTAGGCTAGTATATATAATTTCACTTATCACTCCGCAACGTGTACCAAAACCCAATTTATATCACGTTAATAAAAATTTTAAAATTGATATTTAAAATTATAATGATAGTTTAATGTAACTTATTAGAATATTAATAACTTATCATCAATACTAAAAAATTATATCAAACTTTTAAACTATAAAACTCTATGAAAGATATTTTTATTAACAAATTAGATGATTACTTAAATGTTTATATATTTATTTAACAAAAGTATGATTGGATCGGATCGGATCGGATCGAGATCATACGATGTTGACTATTACTTAATAGAATCGTAAAATCGTCACTTAAAATTTAAAATTTTGAGTTTATTAACCATCTAAAAAGGTAATAATTAATAAAATCAATAAATATGATGATAATTGAAGTATAATATTCAGTAACAGAGACATGATAATAATGATAAGAGTTTTTTTTTTCTCTTTTGGGTAACATATATTTTTTTCAATTATGAATATATATAAATGAAAACACATCAATCTTAGATAAATATTAGTGATAAATTGTGCTAAAAATACCGCACACTAGCTCGAAAGACGCCGATTTTCTTCTTCCTAGTTTTTCATCCAGCAAGCAAAACTTCGTATCATTTGAGTGAGCCTTCATCAATTTTGTAAAACATTTAAAGGTGCTTAATTATTTATGTTCTAAAACTAAATAAGCATATAAACTATGTAATATAATTATGGATAGATTAAAGTTTTTGTTGCTTTTAAATAGACAATACTTAGTAAACAAAATAAATAAATTAATAATAATAATAATAATTACTTCGAAACCAATAATAATAATAATAATAATAATAATAATAATAATAATAATAATAATAATAATAATAATAATAATAATAATAATAATAATAATAATAATAATAATAATAATAATAATAATAATAATAATAATAATAATAATAATAATAATAATAATAATAATAATAATAATAATAATAATAATAATAATAATAATAATAATAATAATAATAATAATAATAATAATAATAATAATAGGTAGATATTTTTTTTAAAATTCAAGATATAGATATCAAATAAGTAAAATAGAAGTCTTAAAAGAACAAGAAGAGTGATTGCATCTAAAACAAACAAGAGAAACTGAGATAATTAATTGGAAAAGTGTGACATAAAACAGGAAATTTATATTTTATAAATTCTAAATAGTTTTTCCTAATTGAATTTGCAGAAATTTAAATGCTTCTGACTTTTATACATGACCGTCATCAATTGATCTTATAAACATTCATGCATCCCCAACTAGTTACACAACTTATTCTATTTGTGATTTTGAAAGAGTTCATTAAATTTCGACTCAAATCTAATTAATTACATGAAAGTTTTAAACAATTATATTTATCAACCATGAACATTAAATTATTACAAAATCTTATAATTTAACTAAACCCATATGAAAGTCTCATTCATTTCAACTTTGTGACAAATGAGTCAATTTTTTACGAAACTTCAACTGAAAATCACGAAAACAATGTGTTCGATGATCACCACGAAATAAAACTCATATTCAAGAGTACTTTTTTCATGGAAAGCTTTCAAGTTTCAATTCGCTTCATCGAACATAACACATAAACTTTTAACAAACTATCACAAATTTCGGGAATAAAGAAAAGCGAACTATAACAAATGACACTTTAATTTTCTACGTGATTTTGAACATTGTATTCCTGTACTTTAACGTATAGATAGTGTCATAAGTTATTCAGATATTATGTGACACCCTTGCCACAACAACCACCAATTACAATACACCCAGGATTAATCATCAACATGCAATAACATAATGATCTGATAACCTAAATTAAGTGCGGAAGCATTAAAACATAAATGAAGTAGTGCAACAAGTCTTAAACACCCTACGGTGCTATAAGGTACCAAGTCTAAGTCTACACACCCATACAATTATTACAATCATCCAGAATATTACAACATTGTCTCATAACATAAATTACCGATGAAATAGTGATGAGTCTCCCAAATCTTCCAAACGACCTAACTAGAAGGTCCGGCCGCAGACTTTCCCTTTCCTGTAAAATAAAGTCAACTGAGGGGTAAGCGATTGCTTAGTGAATACACAGATTTACGCATTTTATAAATCCTTATGATGCCTACAAGAGTAGCACCGACGACGCACGTCGTGCACTCTCCACGTACACAAAGTACGACCACACAAGAGCCGTCGCTCTACGAGCCCGCAACTCGTCTTTTAAAATACATTACTGAGACCAACATAACATCGGGGATGACATACTGCCTACGGACCTGGAGGGATCAGCTCCAGCGTCATATAGAGCAGTAACATCAGAGTAACAGATGCGACCCTCAGGTCCATCATAGATGCACAACAAACGAACGGACATGCATCAAATAAGAATGTGCATCCAAATTTACGCAAGTTAGTAGAATTCCAAACGAATAATGAAGCAACATGTCTCAGTAAGCAAAAGCAATCAATAAGCAGATATAAACATGCGAAATCATATGTACTCACAGTGGGTGCGTAATTAAACTTTTATCCAATTATTATTTCTCTTCGGGCTTTCAACCAGATCCACCAAGTACCCCACTGTGGGTTAAACAACACCACAAGGGACCTGTTATATTAATTACAACAATACTTCGTATCAATAACCGTTTAAATCATAAAACCAAGTTTCGTAAGTTTTGCAATATTTTTCCCCATTTCGGGTACATGTCCAAATTCATACGATAACTAAGTTTGAACCCATTTCAAGTTTACATCTTGTCCTAAGTATAACTTATGACATTTTATGTGTTGTTTATGAGTTTCATTCATAATACTCGAGTTTAGAGAGTAGATTTCTTAATTTTAGGCATTAAACTCGAATTTAATGGGTTAGATTCGAACCCATGCATCAGATTCGAACCATGCATCAGATTCGAACTACCCTTCGAATCTAGGGGTAGATTCGAACCCCATACCTTCGAATCTAGTGTTTACACATTCGAATCTAGTACCAAACTCGAGTTTGTTCTTACATTTCGACTCTGTTCTTGGCATATTCGAGTCTGTTCATCATTTCAGCTTAAATCCTTCATTTCTAAGGCCTAAAATCACTGATATATCATGTATGATACCTATATTCGATTCTATTATGCATATACTATCATAATCTTGCAATATTTCAAGCAAAACAAGCTCCAATTTACATAAAATGACAGATTCGAATTCTATTTTACTTCAAAACCGAAACTATAAACTTAAAAAGGTCGATTCTTACCTCAATTCGTGCGAAATCAGAAATCCGTTTGTAGTTTGTTGTTGTACTCCTTGATATCTTTCCGATGACGTATAATTCTCGAAAATCTGACGGTCGGTTTGTGAGATAACTTAGAGAGATGTAGAGAGGAAATTTCTAGAGAGAGAGTGTAGTGAGAGAGTGAAACCATGAAAATGAAGTCTTTTGCCTTATTTATTCCATTTTCATCATTTTTGCACATTTCACCCCTTGACCTAACTGGTTCCTTAAAATACTGATTTATTCATAAAATTATCATTAATAACTTTTAAATTCCTTAATATTCCATAACAATGATTCTGAGTTCAATTTTCTTAAAAATAGCAACAAACTTGCTAAATATCCAAAATACGTAATAATCGCGTAAATTCCAACTTAAATATATAATTTTTCCACTTAATTAACGAAATTACAATAAAATAAATCCGAGGATGTTACAGCATGGGCTCCACCACGCTCAACTTCGTCCTCGAAGTTACTCGGACTCAAACAGTTGCGGATACTTTCTTAACATTTCTGACTTTACTTCCCACGTATGATTTGCTCTCTTATGAAGGTTCCAACGTATAAGCACCATTTCTATCTCTTTGCTCCTCAACTTCTTTATCTTAGTATCCAATACACATTCCGGCTCCTCCACATATCGAAGCCTTTCATCTACTTGCAGCTCTGTGTGATCTGCCCAATCCTCATTTCCAGTGTTAAACGATTTTCGGAGAATCCCAACGTGAAATACTGGATGTATGCCCGACATCCCTTCAGGCAATTCTAACCGATAAGACTGATTTCCAACTTTTTCAACAATCTTAAAGGGTCCAACGAATCTCGGAGCCAACTTGCCCCTTTTAACAAAACGAGTAACACCCCTCATGGGTGATACTTTCAAGTAGACCCAGTCATTCACTTCAAAATTGATCGGTTTGTGCCTCCGATCATAATAACTTTTCTTACGATCCTGGGCCGCCTTCATGTTTTGCCTGATCAATTGTATCTTTTCATTTGTTTCTTGAAGTAACGCCGGCCCAGCAATCGGTGTTTCGCCCGTTTCTCTCCAACATGTAGGAGTCCTACATTTCCTTCCATACAGCGCCTCGAACGGTGTCTTCTTTATTGTCGCATGATAGCTATTATTGTACGAAAACTCTATCAGTGGCAAATGATCATCCCAATTGCCACCGAGATCCAGTATACATGATCTCATCATATCTTCCAACGTGAGAATTGTTCGTTCACTTTGGCCATCGGTTTGCGGACGATAGGCCGTACTCATTGCTATTCTCGTCCCTAACCCTTCTTGTAGTGCCGACCAAAAGTTTGAAGTAAATCGGCTATCTCTATCCGACACTATGGACTTAGGTACTCCATGCCTAGCAACGATCTCGTCCATATAGATCTGAGCTAACTTCTCCAATGAATAACTTTCACGAATCGGAATAAAGTGAGATGACTTAGTTAACCGATCTACTATTACCCAAACTGCATCATGCTGTCGCTTAGTCTTCGGCAGCTTTGTAACAAAATCCATAGTAATATGCTCCCACTTCCATTCCGGAATAGGAAGCGGTTGCATACTGCCGTACGGTTGCTGATGTTCGGCCTTTACCAACCGACAAGTTCGGCATCTTTCTACATATTGCCCTATGTCCTTCTTCAGTCCCGGCCACCAAAAGTCTGCCTTTAAGTCATTGTACATCTTTGTGCTCCCGGGATGTACAGAAAACCTAGACTGGTGTCCTTCTTCGATAATTACTTGTCTCATTCCACCAAACTTCGACACCCATATCCTCCCGTATATCCCTTTCAGTCCCGATTCACTTGTTTCCATGTTCTTAACTTGTACTCTAATATCCTCAGTACCAATATTTTCATCTTTCAAGGCTTCTTCCTGAGCAGTTTTGACATCATCAATTATCGTGGAGGTCAGCATCGTAGACGTCATCATATAACAGAAATCCTTAGCATAAGCTTTCCGACTCAAGGCATCGGCTACTACATTAGCCTTTCTGGGGTGATAAAGGATTTCACACTCATAATCCTTTATTAGCTCCATTGATCGTCTCTGCCTCATATTGAGTTCCTTCTGGCTAAAGATATACTTTAAGCTCTTATGGTCCGTGTAAAGTTGACACTTAGTACCGTACAGGTAGTGCCTCCATAATTTCAATGCAAACGTTACCGCAGTCAATTCCAAGTCATGAGTCGAATAATTCTTCTCATGCTGCTTCAACTGCCTTGAAGCATAAGCAATTACTTTCCCGCGCTGCATCAGTACAGCGCCTAACCCTAACCTCGATGCATCAGTATAAACCACAAAATCGTCATTGCCTTCCGGTAAGGCAAGTATCGGAGCCTCGCTTAACGCTTTCTTCAGAACCTCAAATGCTTCCTGTTGCACAGTTTCCCATATAAACGGTGCATTCTTCTTTGTTAATGCAGTTAAAGGAACTGCAATCTTAGAAAAGTCCTTTATGAATCTCCGATAGTATCCTGTCAACTCCAGAAAACTTCTAACCTCAGTAGCTGAACATGGCGGCTCCCAGTTCTTTATTGCTTCAACTTTAGCCGGGTCCACCGAAATTCCATCTCCAGAAATCACATGTCCTAGAAACTGTATCTGTTGTAGCCAAAACTCGCACTTTGAGAACTTGGCGTACAACCTTTCCTTTCTTAACAACTCTAACAGTTCTCTCAGATGTTCAGCATGTTCAGCTTCAGACTTATAGTATACTAAAATATCATCGATAAACACAATTACCGATTTATCCAACATCGGTCTGCAAACTCTATTCATTAAATCCATAAACACTGCTGGGGCATTAGTTAATCCAAAAGGCATCACCAGAAACTCGTAATGTCCATATCAAGTCCTGAATGCTGTCTTCGGTACATCTTCTTCTCTTACCTTCAATTGATGATATCCCGATCTCAGATCAATCTTAGAAAATACACTAGCCCCATGTAACTGATCAAACAAGTCGTCTATCCTCGGCAGAGGATATTTGTTCTTAATCGTCAACTTATTCAGCTCCCGTTAATCTATACACATCCTCATCGTGCCATCCTTCTTCTTTACAAACAGTACCGGAGCTCCCCACGGCGATGAACTCGGCCGAATGAAACCCTTATCCAACAATTCTTGCAGCTGTGTCATCATTTCCTTCATCTCGGTTGGGGCGAGGCGATAAGGAGAACGAGCTACCGGTGCAGCTCCCGGGATCAGGTCAATTCGAAACTCAACTTGTCTCTCAGGCGGCACGCCAGACAAGTCTTCCGGAAACACATCCGGAAATTGTGAAACAACATGCACATCGGCCAACGTTCTCTTTTCAGCCTTGGCATCAATAGCATATGCCAGGTAAGCGTCACACCCCTTTGCAACAAGCTTTCGAGCTTTTGCAATGGTCAGTAAGCACAGATCCCCACTTCTCCTATCCCCGTAGATGCAAATCTCACGCCCCTCCGGAGTAGTTATCTTAATCATTCGGCTCTTACACACTATCTGGGCTTCATTTTCTATCAACCAATCCATCCCGATTATCACATCGAATTCACTGAATTCTATAGGGATCAAGTCCAAATTGAAGACTACATCTTCAATTACTAATGTGCAGTTACGGTAGACATGATCTACTTTTACTAAAGTGTTGCTAGCAGTTTCTATATCAAGAACAGCAGATAATCTAGATAGTGGCATGGCAAGTCTTTGTGCAAACATAGTAGAAACAAACGATCTATTGGCACCCGAATCAAATAAAACTCGTGCTGGCGTAGAATTAACTATGAACGTACCCGTGACGACCTCCGGATTTTCCCTTGCCTCCTCTGCAGTTATCTGGAAAGCACGAGCAGGTGCCCTTTGAAACTGACCCCGACCTCGGTTAACTGATCCACCGCTTGAACCTCCCGAAGACCGTGTTGTAGATGGAGCAGCAGCAGCTGGATCGTACTTTCTGCAATTCCTACTGTAGTGTCCCAATACACCACACTTATGGCAAGCATCTCCCTTCCTGGGGCAATCACTCTGATAATGGCCCAACTCACCACAACAAAAACAAGCACGTCCATTGGTGCACTTGCCGAAGTGTTCCAAGTGACACCTATTACAATATCTCGGCTCGGTATTGATAGAGTAGGCACGAGCACGACCACGATCGGAAAAACCAGATGATCGACGATACGACTGCTGAGGTGAGTACTGTGAAGACCGGGAAGATCCCGAATATCCTCCCTCGCGTTGGCGCTTCGGCGGTGACGGCTGTGTTGGGTTGGTGGAAGCAGCAGTAGACCCAATCGAATAGCCCGACATGATCAGAATCTGCTCTACATTTCTGGCAGCCTCAAGTAAGCCAGCAAATGTAGGGTAGCGGACGTTGCTCATAACCCTCCTAATTTCAATGTCCAGACCAGCCTCGAATCTGGTCACTTTTCTTTCTTCAGTGTCCACTTGATGAGGCGCAAATAGACTAAGCCTCGTAAATTCTACAACATATTGGGACACCGTCTTAGTCCCCTGTACCAGTGCCATAAACTTTGCTTCCAACCTCCGGCGCTCATCAACCGGACTGTACTGCTGAGTGAATAGGTCCTTGAACTCAGCCCAAGTCATATCAGAAATCTTTTCTAACGTCAACGCATTCACCATTGCGTTCCACCACATGATTGCATCATTCGTGAACATAGCAGTTGCATAACGAACCATATCCTTCTCAGCACAATCGCTGATTCGGAATGTTCTTTCAGTAGCTGTTATCCATTCCAGTGCGGCAACAGCATCCCCTAAACCATTAAACTCTACAGCTCCGTTTCCTTTGAAATCCTTAAAACGACAACCTCGGGGTTTGTTAGATGACCCAGTGTTGTCATCTTGTTCCTCGTTATTTCCTCCTTCCTTCTCCTTGTTCTTTCTTTTATCCTCTCTTCTCTTAGCATCGGCCTCTTCTCGAGCCCGAAACTGGTCTTGTATCATCTTATTCTGCTCAGCCATCATGGCTAGCATCATCTCTCTTGCTTCTTCAGGTGTCATTCCTCCAGACATGTTCTGAAAATATAAACATATAACTTGTTTAATAACATGCCATTAGTTTAAAGACACCACTTATTTGTCCCGTATGATAGTCAATCACTTATAATTACTAGATCATAACCTATCTTAGTTCAGATCATTACTTAAACCACTACATATCATTACCTAATGTTTGAGATCAAGACCACACGGACACTTGAATCTCAAACAATTGCTCTGATACCATCTCGTGTGACACCCTTGCCACAACAACCACCAATTACAATACACCCAGGATTAATCATCAACATGCAATAACATAATGATCTGATAACCTAAATTAAGTGCGGAAGCATTAAAACATAAATGAAGTAGTGCAACAAGTGTTAAACACCCTACGGTGCTATAAGGTACCAAGTCTAAGTTTACACACCCATACAATTATTACAATCATCCAGAATATTACAACATTGTCTCATAACATAAATTACCGATGAAATAGTGATGAGTCTCCCAAATCTTCCAAACGACCTAACTAGAAGGTCCGGCCGCAGACTTTCCCTTTCCTGTAAAATAAAGTCAACTGAGGGGTAAGCGATTGCTTAGTGAATACACAGATTTACGCATTTTATAAATCCTTATGATGCCTACAAGAGTAGCACCGACGACGCACATCGTGCACTCTCCACGTACACAAAGTACGACCACACAAGAGCCGTCGCTCTACGAGCCCGCAACTCGTCTTTTAAAATACACTACTGAGACCAACATAACATCGGGGATGACATACTGCCTACGGACCTGGAGGGATCAGCTCCAGCGTCATATAGAGCAGTAACATCAGAGTAACAGATGCGACCCGCAGGTCCATCATAGATGCACAACAAACGAACGGACATGCATCAAATAAGAATGTGCATCCAAATTTACGCAAGTTAGTAGGATTCCAAACGAATAATGAAGCAACATGTCTCAGTAAGCAAAAGCAATCAATAAGCAGATATAAACATGCGAAATCATATGTACTCACAGTGGGTGCGTAATTAAACTTTTATCCAATTATTATATCTCTTCGGGCTTTCAACCGGATCCACCAAGTACCCCACTGTGGGTTAAATAACACCACAAGGGACCTGTTATATTAATTACAACAATACTTCGTATCAATAACCGTTTAAATCATAAAACCAAGTTTCGTAAGTTTTGCAATATTTTTCCCCATTTCGGGTACATGTCCAAATTCATACCATAACTAAGTTTGAACCCATTTCAAGTTTACATCTTGTCCTAAGTATAACTTATGACATTTTATGTGTTGTATATGAGTTTCATTCATAATACTCGAGTTTAGAGAGTAGATTTCTTAATTTTAGGCATTAAACTCGAATTTAATGGGTTAGATTCGAACCCATGCATCAGATTCGAACCATGCATCAGATTCGAACTACCCTTCGAATCTAGGGGTAGATTCGAACCCCATACCTTCGAATCTAGTGTTTACACATTCGAATCTAGTAGCAAACTCGAGTTTGTTCTTACATTTCGACTCTGTTCTTGGCATATTCGAGTCTGTTCATCATTTCAGCTTAAATCCTTCATTTCTAAGGCCTAAAATCACTGATATATCATGTATGATACCTATATTCGATTCTATTATGCATATACTATCATAATCTTGCAATATTTCAAGCAAAACAAGCTCCAATTTACATAAAATGACAGATTCGAATTCTATTTTACTTCAAAACCGAAACTATAAACTTAAAAAGGTCGATTCTTACCACAATTCGTGCGAAATCAGAAATCCGTTTGTAGTTTGTTGTTGTACTCCTCGATATCTGTCCGATGACGTATAATTCTCGAAAATCTGACGGTCGGTTTGTGAGATAACTTAGAGAGATGTAGAGAGGAAATTTCTAGAGAGAGAGTGTAGTGAGAGAGTGAAACCATGAAAATGAAGTCTTTTGCCTTATTTATTCCATTTTCATCATTTTTACACATTTCACCCCTTGACCTAACTGGTTCCTTAAAATACTGATTTATTCATAAAATTATCATTAATAACTTTTAAATTCCTTAATATTCCATAACAATGATTCTGAGTTCAATTTTCTTAAAAATAGCAACAAACTTGCTAAATATCCAAAATACATAATAATCGCGTAAATTCCAACTTAAATATATAATTTTTCCACTTAATTAACGAAATTACAATAAAATAAATCCGAGGATGTTACAGCATGGGCTCCATCACGCTCAACTTCGTCCTCGAAGTTACTCGGACTCAAACAGTTGCGGATACTTTCTTAACATTTCTGACTTTACTTCCCACGTATGATTTGCTCCCTTATGATGCTTCCAACGTATAAGCACCATTTCTATCTCTTTGCTCCTCAACTTCTTTATCTTAGTATCCAATACACATTCCGGCTCCTCCACATATCGAAGCCTTTCATCTACTTGCAGCTCTGTGTGATCTGCCCAATCCTCATTTCCAGTGTTAAACGATTTTCGGAGATTCCCAACGTGAAATACTGGATGTATGCCCGACATCCCTTCAGGCAATTCTAACCGTTAAGACTGATTTCCAACTTTTTCAACAATCTTAAAGGGTCCAACGAATCTCGGAGCCAACTTGCCCCTTTTAACAAAACGAGTAACACCCCTCATGGGTGATACTTTCAAGTAGACCCAGTCATTCACTTCAAAATTAATCGGTTTGTGCCTCCGATCATAATAACTTTTCTTACGATCCTGGGCCGCCTTCATGTTTTGCCTGATCAATTGTATCTTTTCATTTGTTTCTTGAAGTAACGCCGGCCCAGCAATCGGTGTTTCGCCCGTTTCTCTCCAACATGTAGGAGTCCTACATTTCCTTCCATACAGCGCCTCGAACGGTGCCTTCTTTATTGTCGCATGATAGCTATTATTGTACGAAAACTCTATCAGTGGCAAATGATCATCCCAATTGACACCGAGATCCAGTATACATGATCTCATCATATCTTCCAACGTGAGAACTGTTCGTTCACTTTGGCCATCGGTTTGCGGACGATAGGCCGTACTCATTGCTATTCTCGTCCCTAACCCTTCTTGTAGTGCCGACCAAAAGTTTGAAGTAAATCGGCTATCTCTATCCGACACTATGGACTTAGGTACTCCATGCCTAGCAACGATCTCGTCCATATAGATCTGAGCTAACTTCTCCAATGAATAACTTTCACGAATCGGAATAAAGTGAGATGACTTAGTTAACCGATCTACTATTACCCAAACTGCATCATGCTGTCGCTTAGTCTTCGGCAGTTTTGTAACAAAATCCATAGTAATATGCTCCCACTTCCATTCCGAAATAGGAAGCGGTTGCATACTGCCGTACGGTTGCTGATGTTCGGCCTTTACCAACCGACAAGTTCGGCATCTTTCTACATATTGCCCTATGTCCTTCTTCAGTCCCGGCCACCAAAAGTCTGCCTTTAAGTCATTGTACATCTTTATGCTCCCGGGATGTACAGAAAACCTAGACTGGTGTGCTTCTTCGATAATTACTTGTCTCATTCCACCAAACTTCGGCACCCATATCCTCCCGTATATCCCTTTCAGTCCCGATTCACTTGTTTCCATGTTCTTAACTTGTACTCTAATATCCTCAGTACCAATATTTTCATCTTTCAAGGCTTCTTCCTGAGCAGTTTTGACATCATCAATTATCGTGGAGGTCAGCATTGTAGACGTCATCATATAATAGAAATCCTTAGCATAAGCTTTCCGACTCAAGGCATCGGCTACTACATTAGCCTTTCCGGGGTGATAAAGGATTTCACACTCATAATCCTTTATTAGCTCCATTGATCGTCTCTGCCTCATATTGAGTTCCTTGTGGCTAAAGATATACTTTAAGCTCTTATGGTCCGTGTAAAGTTGACACTTAGTACCGTACAGGTAGTGCCTCCATAATTTCAATGCAAACGTTACCGCAGTCAATTCCAAGTCATGAGTCGAATAATTCTTCTCATGCTGCTTCAACTGCCTTGAAGCATAAGCAATTACTTTCCCGCGCTGCATCAGTACAGCGCCTAACCCTAACCTCGATGCATCAGTATAAACCACAAAATCGTCATTGCCTTCCGGTAAGGCAAGTATCGGAGCCTCGCTTAACGCTTTCTTCAGAACCTCAAATGCTTCCTGTTGCACAGTTTCCCATATAAACGGTGCATTCTTCTTTGTTAATGCAGTTAAAGGAACTGTAATCTTAGAAAAGTCCTTTATGAATCTCCGATAGTATCCTGCCAACCCCAGAAAACTTCTAACCTCAGTAGCTGAACATGGCGGCTCCCAGTTCTTTATTGCTTCAACTTTAGCCGGGTCCACCGAAATTCCAGCTCCAGAAATCACATGTCCTAGAAACTGTATCTGTTGTAGCCAAAACTCGCACTTTGAGAACTTGGCGTACAACCTTTCCTTTCTTAACAACTCTAACAGTTCTCTCAGATGTTCAGCATGTTCAGCTTCAGACTTAGAGTATACTAAAATATCATCGATAAACACAATTACCGATTTATCCAACATCGGTCTGCAAACTCTATTCATTAAATCCATAAACACTGCTGGGGCATTAGTTAATCCAAAAGGCATCACCAGAAACTCGTAATGTCCATATCGAGTCCTGAATACTGTCTTCGGTACATCTTCTTCTCTTACCTTCAATTGATGATATCCCGATCTCAGATCAATCTTAGAAAATACACTAGCCCCATGTAACTGATCAAACAAGTCGTCTATCCTCGGCAGAGGATATTTGTTCTTAATCGTCAACTTATTCAGCTCCCGGTAATCTATACACATCCTCATCGTGCCATCCTTCTTCTTTACAAACAGTACCGGAGCTCCCCACGGCGATGAACTCGGCCGAATGAATGGGTCGCAATACTTTCTATTCGTAGTATTTTTCATTTGAAATAAAAAAAATTATAAATTGATCGGCTCTTTAGTAAATTCCAAACGAAATTGATTACAAACCATTCAATTTTTAGCTTTACCGAATGAAAAACTACGACTCAATCATGTTTTAGATTTTTTTTACAAAAAACGATAAATCATTTTGACTTTTTGTACAAAATAATTGCAACTCATTTATTTTTGTGTTTTTATCAACGGAAAAAACTATGAATTATTCTTGTTTATAAATTTGCAGAATGAAAATATTGCAACCCATAAAAACGATACATAACCACTTGCAAACACTTGCTTAACCAATTTTCATAAGTTAGCAGCTTATGACACAATCAACTCATTTAAATTAGAGGTTTCTTACTTTCCCAAGTTAAAGAACACCACAAGCCAAGATGAATATGAATTCCACAGCTCAATTCGATTTGTTAAGGCTTTTTTTTTCCTTCTGTTTGCTCTTACAAATACACACAACACTTCTCAATTGTTTTTGGAATGTTTGAAAAGGAAGCAAAGAGTTAAACATGTTTATATATAAACATATCATTTGTAACGCGTGTTCGACACTGATACCCGACCCAGTTATCATTATTTCATAATTAATATCAATATTCCCATTTAATTTTGTGGTCTCATAATTATTGAGGGCCATTCTACACACACACACACACCCTCTTCTAATTACCATTTTAATTACTTTAATCATTATATAATTATTAGTTGATTTGACTATTAATCATTAAGTAACTATTCAATGATTATCGATTGATTTGATATATAATAATTGATATGTGCATATTTATACATAAATGATACTAATTTTATTAATACTTATGTTTCGCAGGTCAGAAGCCGTTAAATCGACATTGGAACGGAAATCGAGGCCAAAAGAACGAGGAATTGAAGTCCACTTAGCTTCCCTGATCAAATTCGGAGATTTGCTGAAAATTGCCCTACGCGACCGCGTAAACAGATTTTTACAAGACCATGTAGCCAGGTGTTGTAATACCAGTCAACACAGCTACGCGGCCGCATGACTTAACCCTACCTGGCCGCGTAAAAAGCCCAACCCACGAAATTTGTTTTTTAAACCCTAGTTTGCAGCAGCCGAAGGGTATCGAATTTTGGGAGTTTCAGAGACGATTTTCAGAGCTTTTTACTTGCGTTTTTCTTCGATTTTCACGATAGTTAATCATAGATTAGTGGAGGTTCTCGATTTTCTTGGATTTAGAAGCATTCGGTGCGATTTTTGAGACGATTTAGGGCGATTTTCTTCTCGGTTTTCAGTAGATTTTCGTAGTAAATCATAGTTTTAGCCTAGGGATCGATTTATTGAAGATTTCAAGCATTCAGTTCAAGTTTTGGAGTTCAATTTCTTCATTTTAGCTACGGATTTGGTACACTCGTTCCTTAAACCTCCTGATTTCGTAATGATTATTATTTCTTTGAGTTTAATTACGGTTTTTAATATGATTAGTGAGTAGTTTTATTGTTCACCCGCTTGGGATAACGGATTCTATGTATTAATTGGTATATTATCGGATTGATTAATGGGTTTTGGTTTATATTTACTAGATTCTTGATGTTCTTCATAAAGTCATGTTAAAAATCAGATTTTTATTAATCTTTTAGCATTATTTGTGTAGGTCCCAAAAGATATCCCAAGTATATAGCTTTAAGTTGGAGGGGGGGGGGGGGAATACAACTATTTAAAAACTACACACAATTTTCTCAATGTTTGTATGTATTATCAACAAATGTTAATTACAAACGAGCTTGAATGCGGAAAGGTTCAAGCTGAGATGACAGATACAACAGTATGTTTAACTTAGTCTAAGACAGACTTAAACCAGTTACAATGAATACACTCACTACGAATCACTCACTGTGTTTACAAGACTCTGAGAAACAGCTTGAACAAGAACAACGTAGACACTGAGCACTGTTTTATTCAAGCAGACTTGCATGCATGAAAGACACACTTGAATGCACGTTCACTCTTAGTTTCAGCACTTAGCTTTTTGGCTTAATCTTTCAATCCTTGGAAGTTTCTTTTTATACTCACTCAGAGGATCTAAGTGAAGCTTCTTCATTGGACGAAAGGAAAAAGGGAAAGTCTTGTTGAAAAGACAACATAAACTTTTCTGCACATTCTGAAAAGCAGGCTTGTCTTCATGTGGGCAGAACTTTTATCTTTTCACTTTGTCTACTGTTGTATTGCCTTTAACTAAATAAGGAATGTCAACTTTGCGTCTTTCTTCCTTTGTTAAGGCCTATTTTGATATAAGAAAAGGTCTGTCACCCTTTTCAAATATCCTTTTGTCTTCATGTAACAGAACAGCGTGGGCAGGCTGAGCAGTTCTGATTTCCACTTTGTCTTCGACTTTGTAAACTGATCTTATGGTCAAAAACAATACATGAGGACTTGGAAACATATTCCATAAAGTGTTTAACCTTTTCACAAAGAACAAGTTCTGTTCACAAAGAACAGAACACTTGTAAACTGCCCAAGCTGCTCACCAGTGTAGAGCAGCGTAGACAGTTTATGTCCAGCCTGTTCAGTAGACTGAACAGCTTGGGCAAAACTGCCTTTGTTGCAACACATGCAACACATAGAACAACTTCAGGCTGATATTGCAAATCATTTTCAGGTTTCAATAAGGCATATAACAGGCCTTAAATTCAACCTTCAAATGCATCAACAGGTTTGATTTAGAATCTTCCCCTAACAGGTTTGACTGAGGCCTTTTTGTGCCTAACAATCTCCCCCTATTTGCAATAACCAGTCTAAGCTGGCCTTATCAAAAATCACTATATATTTTTACAGTACATTTGCTGAAATAAATTTACAACATCAAAGTAAAGTAAAAGATCAGTTTATATATACACTGATTCTTGATTACATAACACAACACATGTTTTTACAAAAGTACAACTGATGTACTGATGTATATTACAACTAATGCAAAAGAAAAATTACAACATACGTAATTAAAGGACAACTAATGTACAACAGATTTTGGACTGTTTGTGTTGGGAGCAGATAATGGTAAGCCTGTCCAACAGATGGACAGCTTCCATTCTTCACCTACCCAGATGATAGATGGACTTCACTACAATGGCAGGGGACCTTCAAACATCTTCTCAAGTTCCTCTCTAGTATCCTCAAGTTCTTCAATCTCACTTCTTATGATCATAAACTTGGGATCTTCAAGTTCACCTCTCTCATAACAGCCTCTGAGCTGATCCCAGATAGCTGCTCTGCACCTGCTTGACTGCCTGAATAAAACTGCAAGTTTGAAGGCTACAAGCTGTCTCAGATCCACCTTGTATAGATCTGATGCTCTCTGAAAGCATTTCTTCTGAGTTAAGGGATCTACAAAAAATGCCCCCAGGTCAGGCTCTTCAATGATCCTGCCATCTTCAAACTCTATTCCACTAGGCAGGCTGTGATCAACTCCTTTCATCTCAATAGCATAGTCACCTTGTTCTATCAAGATGAGGAGTTGTTCCATCTCAGTGTCCTTCCTTGTCCTCCTGGACTTTATTTTTGGTTGTGTCACATAGACACCTTTACTAACTTCTTTGGAGATCAGGCCAAGATTCTTCACTCTCTCCATCAGCTTCTTGACATATGCTCTGACAGTCTTAGCAGTTTCTGGCTTAGACTCACTCAGAGCAACTGCCAGCTCAATCCATTCTCTGTACCCCATTTGTACAACATCAGTGTAGTCATATGTTTCTAGTTCTGGGCCTGCTACACCCATTCTGGTTATTTTCAACTTCCACTGACTGCCTTTTTTTGATATGGGCACAGCTTTGACAATTGCTTCCTTGGCAAGCCTTCTATCAGCAACATCCTGAAATTTTCTTCTTGCCAGGTTGTCAAAGTGGAACTAAGCTCTTGCAGAGGGCACTGAAGTTTTGGTCACTGAGACCAGAGCACCCTTTTCTTTTTCTGCTTCCTTCTCTTCTGCTGATCCCTTAGCAGCTTCCAATATTTTCTTTTGCACAACCAGAGAGGACATTTTAACTTTCCTTGCCTCTTGAAGTGCAAAAGACCTAGCAGCTTTGGCAGATTCTTCTTCTTTCCTTAGAGCTTCCAGGGCTTGAAGCTGTTCTTCTCTAAACTCAAAGTATTTGTGCATAGGAAGACCCATTTCTTTGGCCCTGGCTTTGTGAAATTTAATCTCTGCTGCTTTCTGTTGTTGGGGATCAGTTGCTGCTTTTTCTTTTCCTTTAGCTGCTGTAGTAACAGCAGCTTCAGGACTTTCCTCCTTCTCTTCTTCTTCTTCCTCTAGAATCAGATGCCTCCTTCTGCTGCTTGGCCTGCCCTCAGGAATAAATTCCTCCCCCTTTGAATGAGCAGGGATTGGAGATTCAGCCTGAGTAGGCTGAGCAGCGTGGGAGGCACCCTCCATTGTACCTGTTGCAGATGCTCCTGCTGGTTGACCAGTGAGTATTGCAGGCACTGATTTCTCCTTAGGAGAAGAAGTTTTCTCCTCCTTAGACTTAGTCTTCGAGGTAGATGACTTCTCCCCCTTTGAAGGAGATGTACCAGCACCTTCAACACCTGGTCTGCCTGAAGACACAAAGTCATCAGGCTTGCAAGCAGTTTTGGCAGGAGGCCTGGGGCCAACAAGGCTATTCACTAAGAATGCCAAGTTGTCCTTCACCTCTGCAAGCTGGGAAAGACAGGTTTGAAGAGAAGAGGATTGGGTATCAGCAAGGGAGGTCAGCTTAACAATGTTTTCCCTATCAGAAGCTGTGAACAACAAACTTTGAAGCTGTGCAAGATGTAGTTCTAGAGAATCTTGCACATCAGCAAGGTTTGATGCCACAGAATTGGATAGGGAGCCAATGAGTGTGTTCAAGCTGGCCAGAGTATCAGGAAGTGTAGAATTGCAAGAAGTTAGGAGAGATAACAGCTGTTGAGAAATAGCTGTCATTGAGGACACAGAGTCCTGTTGTAGTGAAAGAATTGAGGAGAGGGATGTGGATACATTTTGCAGCTGTGCAGTGAGTGCAAGCAGCTGTGGAGAAGTATCAGGTTATGGAGTGGCAGGGAAGGAATCCTTGAATAGATCAAGGAACCCCTTAAGCTGTTTAGACACAGAGTCTAAAATAAGAGAGGGTAGAGAGGACATAGAGGTTTCTAAAGAATCAACTTTGTTGGTCAGCAGAGAAAGTTGATCCTTCAAAGGCAGGTCTTTAGGAGATGGAGGTGTATGGGTGGACTGTTTAGATTGGGTTGATGGAGAAGAAGATGATGAGGCTGGTGTATGAGGATGTGATGGAGAGGGAAGAGGAACATTTGAGAGAAGCTCCATAGCCTGGGCAAAAGTAATGTGGCCCAGCTTGGAAGGTCAAAGGGTCCCTCAGCAGTGGCTATAGCTGCATCATCAGGAGAAGGGGTTGATGTTGGGGGCCTTTCAGATGCTGCTTGTGTTGCAACACCTTCATGAAGGCCAGTGGGTGGTCCCTCTGTAGTGCCTTGGTGTAAAAGCACCTCATCATGGGGAGATGGGATATGCATTTCAACATCAGCAGTGGTGAAACCTGCTGATGGAGTTTGCACAGAGGGGTCAACCTCACCTAAGGGATGGTATATTCCCTGAGGTTCATCAGCTTGTGTTGTTGGTCCCTCAGCAGCTGTTTGGTGTTGAACAGTTGTATCATAGTGAACAGAAGATTGAGGCTGATCTGCTGGTTGGTCTATACCAGCAGTGTGGGCACCTCGTGTAGACTCAGGGTGTAAGAAAGTTTGAGGTGGGGACATTGTGGACTCAATATGGAGTGGAGAGGGCTCCTGTCTTTCAATATTCTCAGCCTGTTGGGAGGCTGGAATAGTGGAGGTGACTATCTCCGTTTGTACAACTGGCTCATGTTGGGAGGAACCAGAGGGTCTAGGCTGACTCTGGGTAGACTCAGGTTGGAGTGAAGCAGACTCCAATTGTGCTGAACCTTCTTCCAAAATAGGAGAGGCAGCAGGGGTGGCTTCTCTTACAACTGAACCCTGTTGAGAGGGAACATAGGAGCTGGTTGTTTAGGCTGGTTTCTTTTTGGCTAGAGATTTGCGTTGGTATTGGATGGATGAAGTGGGTGATTGTGGAGAGGTGATGAGGGGTTCAGACTGGACAGGTTTAGAGACTGGGTCAGAAACAAGTGGGTTGGCCTGTTCCCTGGTCTCAGGTGCCACAGAGGCACCAGCCACTAAGGCTTCAGGTTCAACAGATGAACCAGGGTGAGGAGCCTGCTCCCCCTCAGCCACAGAGGCTAAGGAAGCAGACTCAGACTGAGCTGTTTTGGCCTTCTTGTGGACAGGCCCAACTTCAGTGGTTGCCATGGTACTTTTAACAAGCTTGGACTTGGCTTTGGATTTTCTCTTGGGAGCAGCTTCTGGATCCACCCTCACATCAGAGGGTCCTTCCACCAATCCTAACAACCTCCTCATTGGTGTTGACAGAGGAGGCTCATTGGATAGAACAGCAGTGTAGAAAACTCTATTCCCTATTACAGGGAAGGCAGCAGTATGAAAGGTTGAGAATTGTACAAGTGTTCACCACAAATGTGCCTGAATATGAGGCTCAGAAACCTGGGGTATCGAACAGCAGCTGGTCTTGTCTCCTGCTGCACCAGGTTCCTCAAGTTCAGGAAGATCCACTTAGCCATGCCCATTGTAGTCCCATCCACCAGCTGTAGGACTATTGGGATTTCATCACGGCTCAGTTGGTCAAATGAACCAACTTTGCTGCTGAAGCACATCACCACTGAGGCAAAGAGAAAACTATAGGTAGAGACAGATCCTTCCTGAACAACGTAGCTCCAATTTTGGGTTCTGCTACACCACAGAAGCGTAGCAAATTTCCCATTTGTTCGTTTTCAGGCTGAGGCATGTCATATGAATTAGCAATGGGCAGCTGAAGAATCTCCCTGAGAAGATCAGTAGTGATCTCAATGGTCTGAGTCCCATTGAGAATAGTCCCCTTTATGACTTTGATGTTGGAGTTGTAGGCACAAGTGTACCAAAACTCCTATACCATCTCCTGGTACAGGACACCAGGAGTAGCAGTCATGGCGTAGTTCAACGGATGAACTGTCAAAAACTCCACCATTTGGTCATAACCGTTCCCCACATAGTTTTTGGGGATTGTGAGGTTGGCAATACAGTTAGTGGGTTTGAGGGTTAGCATTGTGGTGACTGATGAGTGTTTCTGCACATCATCACCAACAAAAACTGGTAGAAAGGGGTTGTTTCTGTGAGCCATTTTGAAAGTAGTGAGAGTAGCAGAAGCACAAGACACTTAGTCGATTTTTAGGGTTCTTAGGAGGTTTATGGTAGTATTGAGGAAGACGAAGATGAAACAGTATGAGTTATTTATAGGATTTGAATGTGAGTGGGTATGAGAGAGAAATATTTGGGCGGTTGATTTGAAAAGGTCGTTAACGGAAAACGGAACGGTTGTCCATGTCAGACCGTTTGTCAGACCACTTGAGCCCTTTTTAATCACTAACACACGTAACCCACATTATCCGCAGTAATTAAGTTGAATAAAAACAGAAATTAAGTAACTTAATTATGAAGAAAGGTAATTAAAAACTGTTGGTCTAAGCTGTTGGTCAAACCTGTGATGAGCAGGGTCATCACAAGCTGGTCACTCTTCAAGCTGTTCCCTCAACCTGTTCAGCCATGTAGGAACAGGTTGTGTTCAATAGCTGATCAGGATACAAGACAATGTCTTGTAAATCAGTGTGAAGGAATGAGTAGAGTGAAGAATGGATCATCAGAGCAGGCTGGACGAGTAAACTGTTTTTGTTCAGCCTGTTGTATGTTCAAGCTGTTCAAGGATTTCAGAAAAATGGCTAAGTACAGAACATGCATAGCCTGTTCTGTCTAAGCTGTTCTGAGAAACTTGAGCAGTGTGAGACATACAAGGTCTTAGACCTTTGAGGACACTTAGTCACTTTTGTTTAACATGCCCAGCTTGCTGACAAGGTAATTAAACCTGGTTTCATCAAGAGGTTTGGTGAAAATGTCTGCAAGCTGTTCATTTGTGGAAATAAAACTTACCTCCACATTACCTTTCTGAATGTGATCCCTGATGAAGTGATGTCTGACTTCAATATGCTTTGTTCTTGAATGAAATACTGGATTGTTGGAAATGGCTATGGCACTTGTGTTGTCACACAGAATAGGAGTTTTCCTATACATAAGCCCATAGTCCTCAAGCTAATTCTGCATCCACAGAATCTGCCCACAGCAGCTTCCAGCAGCAATGTACTCAGCTTCAGCAGTAGAAGTAGACACTGAGTTCTGCTTCTTGCTACACCAACTTATCAACTTTCCACCAAGGAGTTGACATCCACCTGTTGTGCTTTTCCTATCTAGCCTGCAGCCTACAAAATCAGAATCTGAATAACCTGTTAGTTCAAGACTTGAGTCTTTGGGATACCAAAGACCCAAACCTGATGTGCCCTTTAGGTATCTGAAGATTCTTTTAACAGCAGCTAGATGAGATTCCTTTGGGTCAGCTTGGAACCTAGCACACAAACAGGTGGCAAAAATAATATCAGGTCTACTAGCAGCTAAATATAGCAAGCTCCCAATCATACCTCTGTAAGCTGTTACTGAAACAGCTTTGCCACAGGCATCAGCATCCAATTTTACATTGGTTGCCATTGGGGTTTTAATAGGAGAACTTTGATCAAATTTAAACTTTTTCAAGAGATCTAAGGTATACTTTCTTTGATTTATAAAAATTCAAGTTGAAGTTTGTTTAACCTGTAATCCTAAAAAGAAAGTAAGTTCTCCCATCATACTCATTTCATATTTGGATTTCATGAGTAATGAAAAATTCTTGCATAACTGCTCATTGGTAGAACCAAATATTATATCATCCACATAAATTTGAACAAGCATAATATCATATTTCACCTTCTTTATGAACAGTGTGGTATCTACTTTACCTCTGGAATACCCATTGCTCATAAGGAATTCAGTAAGAGTGTCATACCAGGCTCTAGGGGCTTGTTTGAGACCATAGAGTGCTTTATCCAACTTATAGACAAAACCTGGATGTTGTTTATTTTCAAAACCTGGAGGCTGCTTGACATAAACTTCTTCTTGCAGCTTCCCATTCAAAAATGCACTCTTCACATCCATTTGAAATACCTTAATGCTCTTATGAGCAGCGTAGGCTAGATACAAACGAATTGCTTCTAGCCTGGCCACAGGAGCAAATGTCTCATCATAGTCAATTCCTTCCTCCTGTCTATAACCCTGAGCAACCAGTCTTGCCTTATTTCTTATGACATGACCTTGCTCATCCATCTTATTCCAGAAAACCCATTTAGTGCCAATTATAGTTTTACCTTTAGGAGCAGGGACCAACTTCCATACCTTGTTTCTCTCAAATTGATTGAGTTCTTCTTGCATGGCAGTGATCCAATTGGCATCTGTAGGTCCCGAGAGGTTCCCAAAGTATATAGTTATAAGCTGTAGAGGGGGGTGAATACAGCAATTTAAAAACTAGACACTCTTTTCTCAATGTTTGTATGTATTATCAACAATTTGTTAATTACAACAAGCTTGAATGCGGAATAGTTCAAGCTGAGATGACAGATACAACAGTATGCTTACTAGTCTAAGACAGACTCAAACTAGTATACAATGAATACACTCACTAAGAAGCACTCACTGTGTTTACAAGACTTAAATGAACGGCTTATGTAAAACAGCTTATACACACAGATGCTGGTTTACACAGAAGGTTTGCATGCATGAAAATCACACTTGCACGTTCACTCTTGGGTTTCAGCACTTAGCTTTCTTCACACTTCTTTCTGACCTTAGAAGCTTCCTTTTATACTCACTTAGAGGATCTAAGAGAAACATCTTCATTGGACGGAATGAAAAAGGAGAAGTCTTGTTGAAAAAGACAACATAACCTTTTCTGCACTTTTCTGAAAAGCAGACTTGTCTTCACATGTGCAGAACTTTTGTCTTTTTACTTTGTCTACTGTTGCAATTGCCTTTAACTAATTTAGGAATGTCACTTTGCGTCTTTCTCCTTGTAAAGGCCCTATTTTGATATAAGAAAAAAGGTCTGTCACCCTTTTTCAAATAACCTTTTGTCTTCTGTTACAGAACAGCTTGGGCAGGCTTGAAGCAGTTCTGTTTTTCCACTTTTGTCCTTGGACTTTGTTAAACTGTCTTTGTAGTCAAAAACAATACATGATGACTTGGAAACATATTCCATAAAGTGTTTAGCCTGTTCACAAAGAACAGGTTCTGTTCACAAAGAACAGAACACTTTAAAAATGCCCAAGCTGCTCAACAGTGTAGAGCAGCGTAGACAGTTTATGTCCAGCCTGTTCAGCAGACAGAGCAACTTGGACAAACTGTCTAAGTTGCAACACATGCAACATATAGAACAGCTTTAGACTGATATTGCAAATCATTTTCAGGTTTCAATAAGACATATAACAGGCCTTAAATTCATCCTTCAAATGCATCAACAGGTTTGATTATAAATCTCCCCCTCAGATGTAGAACAGGTTTGACTGAGGCCTTTTTGTGCCTAACAATCTCCACCTATTTGCAATAACCAGTCCAAGCTGGTCTTATCAAAAATCACTATATATTTTTACAGTACATTTGCTGAAATAAAATTACAACATTACAGTAAAGTAA